>JAQIYA010001931.1:0-11168 GCA_034699355.1 Microtritia minima
ATGCACGCCAATGTCTAGTGAAAGGCAACATCAAGAATGAATGATAGAAAGCCGTAGCACTAGCACTGGCACAGCACCTGCACGTGCATTTCAATGTTTCGCTAACTATCTGACGAGCGAGAGTTGAGGACGACTCAGACTTAGAGAATTTGCGATCTGTCTGTCTGTCTGTCCGATTGTGCGGCGCAGACCGACACACAATCGCATCGCCAAAAAGGCGTACAGCACTAACCAAAACTAGAATAAACCCAACTCTGGGTTTTATATCATCGCTGAAAGAGAAATTCCTTTCACTTTTTATCAAATGATTATCAGATGACAAAAAAGTTGTGGAGAACACGTTTATGTCAACAAATAATAAGAATAACGAACAATAAAGAATGGAAAACTTGTGTCTGCGCTCGCATTTCTCTAATATATATATGCATATTTGCTAATATGTATTTATACGTTTGTGCATTTTATACCTCAGTACTTACCTCTAAGTGATTCTCTTTCTCTTCATTTTATTTTACTTTTTTCTCTCTCTCTCTCTAACGTTCAAATAAAACGTGATTTGATTGTTAAGCTAAAAAATAAAAAAAGGCATTTTCTGGTTTCGCTTCTGCGGGCAGATGTGATTCCTCCACTCGGGTCCGGATCTGTGGGACATTAATGCAGGTGATGATGATAACAGTAAAATTGCAATACCAAACACGCTCTCTTCAAATGTCAGTTTATGTGTCGATGAATATGATTTATTGATGAGAAATAATACCATAATAATTATCCAATAATTTTGCCAAACGTTTATTAATATTGCTTTTACTGTTTATTATAAAAGATATCGATTGAATTTTTTTCCCTTAAATTAACAATTCGACAGAAATTAATTTATTTGATGGTAAAATTAATGGTAAGATTTGTTGTGTTAGTTATTCACATTTATTATTCAATATAAGTTCTATATTTGAAACTATAGTTAAACTCAAACTTTTCAGTACTCGTCACAATTTAAGTGTATATTATATACTTGTTAACCTATTAAAAGAAATATTAATAATTAATTTTACCACAATCATCAATGAAATTGTTAACAACGCTATATCAAAGTTTCAAATAAAAATAGAGATAGAGAGGTCACCTTTTGAAATGCGCGCATGTCGTGTCAAGAAATAATAAGCGTACTTAAATTTCTACTCAATTTTTTTGATTAGGTATTATATCTATCATAGATATTTCATTTCTAGTTATATATTTTTTTGTTATTTGAAAAACAAAAAATTTCTTAATAGTTACGAAATTTATGGTATATATATATTAGTTTATTTCAAACTGATAATGTAGATGAATGTTATCAAACGTTTCTTTTAATTTTATATTTTAAATTTTATTTAATTTTATTTTTGAGGTATGAAATGTCACGATATTTTTTGTTTGATTGTTTTAATTGCTTCCTCACTTTATTATAAAAAAAATTTATACAATGTTTTATCACATGGTATTTCTGTCTTAAAAACCAAAATAAATTAAAACATTTTGTACCCATTAATGATTAAAAAAGCAAAAAATACTTTTGACAGTTATTAAGTTTAAATGCTTATATAATGTCCGTATTTACTGTCTGTGTTTTAAGAACGATATTTCATTTTTGTTTCGACTTTCATGCGATTAGACGTTGCACTTCTCTAACGTAAGCTTTGCACTACAATAAGTCTATCTATAGAAATATGCGAGCAATAGATCGAGCATAACAATCGGTTAGGCATCGCATCTGCACTCGCATCCCATCGCTGCCAATACTTGTCACACAAAAAAGTGTGTTGAGTGCACGCCGTTATGCCTACTGTTTGCTCGTCATTATACATGTATTACATTAGTGGCGAAGAACGCAAGTTTAGAAAGTCTTTCTCCTCTCGCTCTCCACATGAGATCTTACTTTACATTTCTATCAACGCTGAACAAGAGCTTACAGTAACTTAGACTTATTTTATGATTTATAAAACTTACCTCCACAGTCGTTAAGACGTTTTACTTTTTTTGATTCACTTATAAGTAATTATTATTAATAGCGCAAGTTATCTAAGAATTGGTCTCATAAAAATTAAAAGTCGCAACAATTCGTGCTCCGCTCTGTTTTTATGGTCGTTTTGTTAAAAAAAGTATTTGACTGTATTTCAGTATTTAGCGCACTTAAAAAGCAGCGGGCATTGCAAATAAAATAGTATTCAAATGCGTCAGTATTTGCTTGAATGCCAGTGTTTGCCTGTATTCGCCTGTGTTTGGCCGCATATGCTAAATGCCTCAGAGCTAGACAGCGGTTATGCAGTAAATGAAGAATAAAGAAAATAGAAACTGAAATATCTGATAATAACATAATATGAATGCCTCGCGTCAATATAAGGCAAACAAAAAAGAAACGCTCAAACCTTAGAATTGTTTTTATGTTTATACATACACTCCACTTAAGCTATGTTTTTCCAACAAAAAAATGTCGTATAACCTCATTTTCATAGTTGATGGGCCATCAATGCTTGAAATCATATTTTGGTGACATTTGATATTTTTTAGTTGAAATATTAAAGATTGGTATCTTGAGTTAAACTTCGGATTGAGTCTAAGAGGCAAAATCGTTCCGCTATTGATCTCTTTCAAAACTTTCCAACTGTTTTATATAGTGCTGATTCATATTGATTTACTAATCAAATCTAATCAAATTAATTAAGTTAGGATACACTGTATAACATGCATTTATTTATGGCTTCTCTCTCACAAGATAGAGACCGATTCTCATGTGATCGTTTGAAGAGCAGAGATTAGAGACAGTAAATTATAAAAAAACAAGTCTTGTCCATCATTTGCATCGTAGCTGACGATAAAAGCATTTTTAAGAAGCATTTTAATTAATGTTGATTAGATTTGAAGCTTAGCTCAATCTCCAATATAGGTAGCCTAAAATGACAACAGCTTGAGTTGGCAATCATTTGCAAAGGCCTTGCAGTGCGAAATCGTAATATCACTTCAATGGCGAAAAGGAGAAGGTAAAGAAAAAGCAACAAAACTCACATATTCGGCATATCTCTTTTGATGTGACACAATCTCAAGCAAAAAAATAAGAAAACATGAGTACAAAAACCAACGTACAAAAAGACAATAAAATATTTTGACTTTTTTTAAAACATCAGATTCTCAATTATTTTAAGTTCATATTTGCGACAAATATTTCTCCGATCAAACTTTTTAAATGGTTTGGAAAAAAAGTATAGCTAAGCAAGAAATCCAAAGCGCATAGTTGGACGACGTGAGAACATTTGCGAGCCATGAGAAGATGAGAAGAGATACTCATTTGGTGCGGCAGACGAGCAAAATAGCAAATTACAGTATTTCGTGTTCGCTTTGTTTCGCTAACCAAATATTGTGTTTTTTATAAATCATAAAAGAAATTACATCGAAATGTATTAATAATAATTAATTATTTTGCAAATAATAATAATTATAGTTACAATAATATTTGTCATTTGAATACAGGACAACATGTTGTGTTAAAACAATTTTCACATTCAATCAGTTTCATGTGTTTCACAGTCTCGCTCAGCCTCGGCTTCTCTCACTTCTCACTTCTCTCAGCCATCAAAACAATTCTTGGAAAGTGGCCAACGGAATGATTGATTCTGGATGTGCTGATTGATGGTTGAACTCCAGATTGGATGATGTCGTTTGATTATCATTACTCGAAAGGGTTGGCGACGGAGTCGAGAACGGACGCGTCGAGCCGTTAGGGCTGCCGATACCTGTTGACGGCGTCGACGGGTGCGCTAACAGCGGCTGACCGCTGCCCGACAGCGACACGTCCTGACCGCTCGAGTGTTCGCTCAGTTTCAAGTTGTTTCGCCGCCACTTTGCGCGAGCGTTTTGAAACCACACCTAATGTTTTCAATTTGAACGTTAAGAAGAAAAATTTGTTTGCTCAGCCATTAATGAGTTTGTATTTTAATTTTTCTTTTTACTTTATTCACGTTATCTTATTTGCCAATTTTTTTTTGCTTTAATAAAAAACCTATCAGTTATAAATAACTATTTTTTATTATTAAATAAAAACAAATTGCAAAATAAAATGTCGCAAAGATTAAATTTTGTTAACTAGTTTGTTAATTAATGTATTGAAACTTAATCGATATTATTATAATCTACATATTTATAATTTTAGTTTTATAAATTTGCTTAAATTATGCCTAAAATTTGCTATATTTGATTGTTGAGTTTGGCATAAATTTTATTATAAAATATTTTGAAATTTAATTTAAATATGATAATTTAAAATAACAACAAAATCATAGCGCAAACGATATCAAAGTATTGATTGCGATAACGAAATTGTAATTATGAATTATTTATTTAACTGATTATGAATTTAAATCACGATGAAATTTAATCATAGAATCGCCAAATAGATAATAAAATAGTTAGTCATCGAAATTTAACGCTCAACTAAACATTGGGACTCTGAATATGGATATGTTATGATATGTTTGATGTTATGAAGCATTTTGAAAATGGTATTTTCAGGAAAATCGTTTCAAATAAAGATATCACTCTTGAAAAGAGGTCAATTTCGGTTCTCAAAGCGATCTGGCCTTAGAGGGTGGAGAGAAGGAGAGGTGGTGTGCGTGCGTGAACTGCTTAACTGCTAAATGATGAGTGTGTATGTGTGTATTGAGTGTGCAGAGTTGTGTTACCTGCAAGACCCTCTTGGAAAGGCCTGTCTTCTGCGCGAGTTGCTTCAAGTCTTTGGCGTCGGGGTTCTGATTGATCGAGAAGTAGGACTTCATTGTTCTCAGCTGGTGATGCTTAAAGGATGTTCGCATTCTTTTGGTCCGCTGTCCACTCGCATGACCCGACAGGCTCAGTGACGAGCCGGTGATTGATGACTGGCCATCACTCATACACCCAGTGTCTAGATTTGCACTTATACTCGACACAACACTACTGTCAATGGTATTACCTTTAAGGAAACGATCATAAAATAGACAATTTTTCATATGAAAACGCTGTCAGCCCTGTCACAAGAGAGAGCGTCACGTTAGGGCATACCGAGTGCAGGGCTTTGTGCGCTCCGACCGCTACCAACTCCAGGAGAGTGCGTATCGTGAAGATTGCTACCATCTGTCCCTTTTCTCTTTCTTGGCCTGCCTTTGCGTACGCCGATAGTGGTGGTCGGCCCAGCGGGCGGTGTGGCGCCGGGCGAGTAGATCGAGCCGTACGCCGGCATTATCGGCTCACATGTGCGCTCTTGGGCTGACGGGTGAATGGCGTTCTCCGACGTGAGCAGAAAGTTGCCACAAGTGAGCATCTCGTAGTGAGTGCGGCAATAGACTAGATTATCTTTGAGGCCGAAGTAGTCGCCCTGCGCGAGCGTGGTGTTGCACCACGCGCACGTGAAGCACTGCATGTGGTAGATGTTGTCCCGCACTCGCATGACTAGTTCCGACGCGAAGATGCCCGCACCGCACCGACTGCACCGCTTCATTGCGAAGATCCTGCCGACCAGACATATGTCACATCAAACACTATCGCATTGCGCGCTCTGCCCGTTCAGTGCCCGCGCGGGGCCAACAGAGGCGCAGAGTTAAGCCAATGAGAAACAAATATTTGGGACATTTTTGCTAAAAATGTACGACTGATCGGATTACACAGAAATAGTTATTGCGCTTATATTACGCTACTTTGAGGGGATAACGAATGAACAGCATTTGCGAATAATATTCTCGGTCGCAAAAAATTGTCAGCTCTCAAATATTTTGCGTGTAAAGAAATAAATAAAACAAAATAAATCGCAGATACCCTTTAAGATAAATATTCGGCATTTGCTTTTAAAATTAATTTATGCTTTGCTCTCATAACGAAAATCATATGAACATTAACGCCAATTTCTGGTTAGCATTTTATGCGTACTCGAGATCTTGCAATCGTGTACACTAATCATATCGTGTTAATATTGATTTACAATAAATAACAACATTTTACAACTTATTAGTTGTTTTTATTGCCACATATTTATAATCGAAATGAAAGCTAATTAGTGTTTAAAATGATTAAAACCTACTTATATCTATCTAGTCTAATGCCATTAATAGGAAGTCGCCATATATCTGAAACTTAGGCAACACTAATATAAGATACAGTTAATCCAAATGACATTTTACTGTTAGTATTTATTACAAAAAAACTAAAATTTTTCACCTCAAAAATGTAGTAATAATCCCTTTTGCTTGTAATTTAAATATTTTAGATCAAAGATATTATGATTAAAATTAAATCTAATACAAAGGAAACGAATGAGTTTAGCGAGCATTTAATAGCGATTGAATTGAATAGCGAAAAGCGAACCCTTTAAAGCTGTTTCGGTGAGTGCGTCCGTTTGATGTAAAGCTTTCTTAATTTATTGATCAAACTAAATAAATAATACTATCTTTTATCTCTCAAACAATGCTAGCGATGCTATTCGTAGAGATATGTTTTTCTTTTCATTAATTTTTCGCTAAACTCGAGCTTTTTTTTGGTTTTTTATTTTGAAAAGAAAAATGCCTTTCAAATAGGGATTAACTTCTTAGTAAAGCAGCGCACAAACAAAAATAAAAACAAATACACAACTCGTATTCAATTAAACAAACTGATTATCTAAAGTCAAAGCAGACTTAACGCGATTGTGTTTCGCGAGAGAAGCAAAAAGAGAGGTACAAAATACTGGCAAAAGTATGGCTAATGCGAGACATGTTTGGCGAAGTGATGCCAATTGAATGCCAATGAATGGCAATTGAATGGCAATTGTATGCCATTGTATGCTAATTGATATCATAGTATGATAGTTACGATTTGCTAACCTATAGTAATCCTCCTTACAGTAGATGTGACCGTCACGTGAGAAGCAGGTCAGCTCCGAGTCGAGTGCGATCTTGCACTGCGAGCACTTGAGACACTGGACATGCCATTGACGGTCGACCGCCGACAGGTAGTAGCGGTCAGCGATGTGCGACCCGCAACCCGCACACTCGTTGCGCGTCGGCTTCAACTCGCCATTCAGTGCCGACGAAATGGCTGGCATTATCATCACAACTGTCCACACTGTCCAACACTGTCCAACGGAAGCGCCAAATAATGATAATCAGCTCACATTTACACTTAAGAGTCGGACAGCGCAACAACTGTTTACGACATTAAACTTTCACTCAACACTTTCACATCACCTTCAAGTGAATAACTTAAGATCGCTCAACAGATCCGATAACACGAGTAATACTTTCTCGAACAGACTCGTCAGTGCTCTATTGAAACACTTCGAACGCCAAACATCGCTATTATTAAGATGTAAATCGTTATAAAAGTTTGGTACAATTGTTGCTGAAAGTTGTAGAGAGTTGTCTAAAGTTGTATAGAGTGGACAGAGAAGACGTGCAGCACTGACTGAGACGCAGCGATCGCTCTATCTATAGGTGGAGTGAAGAGAGAGAATGCCTCAGAGATGCCTGCCATGCAGTGAGAGAGCGGACGAATAAATTACGGTTTGCGAGTTGCGTGCTCTCGCTCGCGATCGCGCGCAGACGCACACCGCTCTCTCGCCTCAGCATCTCATCTCTATATAGAGTCAATTTGGCTGTTGGCCTCTTCTTAATATTGCTGGCAATGGCTGGCTATGGTTGGCTTTGTGGTGGCAATATCTCCAATATCTCCTACTGTTCACTCGACGCTCTGCTCGCTTCAAATCATAATTCACGTGTGAGGCAAATCACTTTTTAACCCTCTCTTCATGCGAAGATGAGGCAACTTATTATTGTCGAGTGGCTATAAGAGGAACAAATAAAAACTTTTAATGCGCATAACGGGGTCTCATAAGTCTCGTATGTCTCGTATATCGACTATATTTCAAAAGGGAAGCACCAAAAATTGGCGATTCATAAAATCGCTACTTCTTCTGCCATACGCTAACATACAATCGCACATATTTCGCGATAAATGCATTTTATATGCAAATAAAGCGCTCTTTTTATTGGATAATTAGCTAACGAAGTAAAGTAAAAATGCATTTTTTATTTGAGTTGTCTTTTGGCGTAAACTTTTTTGTTGTCACTTTTTTATTCGAGTCTGAATATCGATAAAATAGGGTTAAATCTATTTTTCCTTTAGTGCTGACAGAACCATAAAATAAGATAGAGATAGATATGGAATAATTTATGTGCACTTCAGGTGAAAATATAATAAAAAGCTGTGCATTTCCGTCACAATCAGAGTCAAATTAATGAATTACGCAAAAATGAAAAATTGCAATAACTCAAGCATTTGCTTGGCTTTTAGTGCTTTCTTTTAGTATCAATAGTGAAGCGCAAACATAAACATAAAGTAACAAAAAAATCATTGCCAATGCAATCAAGAAATAATATTTGAGGTACTTCTCAATACATTTTACAGCAAAACCATTAAATGGGAAACTCATTTCCCGTGTTTAATAGTTTATAGTTTTAATTTTTTTCTTCTCAATAGCAGACTCTCTGAATATATATATTTGAGTCCCATGTTTATAAGCTAATTATGATAACTGAAACTTGTGACGAAATTAAAGCAAGAAAAAAACATGACCATAAAAATACATGCAATGAGAGGCGCTTTTTATTGAAACGGGAAAAGACCAAAACGTTTGAAGACGTCAGTTATTAAATGCTCTCACGTCGCCTTTAACCACATTAAGAAAATTATTTTTTCGGATGACAGATAAAAAAAGTTTGACATGTAGGAGACGAAAAGTTGGCGGACTCTTTGCTGGCAAATTAGTGAGTCCCCTATGAAAAGTTTTCTGCTCACAAAGCGGTTAATTGGCACTCTTACCGCATCGCTGAGCCTGCAATGCATGCGAGCCAAGACGAGAGACTACTATCACTAGCGGACATCTCCATCTATTCTCTTCAGCGATCGCTGTGACGAGTAGTTTCTCTGTAGGCTTTCTTATTTGTGTTTCTCCTATTCCTCGCCTATCTCTCCATTTGCTTCCCAAGCCCTTATCTTTTGCATATTAATGCGCCCAATCTTTATGCATACATTGCCTCCTACTTCGTCAACCTTCTACATGTTTTTGTATTCTCAATATTCCTCTTCAATTGTAATCTCAATACAGTTTGCCTTTGATTTATATCACTATTCCTAACTCTACAACTTTAGTCCTTAATTTGGCGAAGCGTTAGAGAGTTTGGTGTCCGTTCGGACGGCAGAGCTGTTCGAGAGACAGGTTTGTGTCCGTTTGTGTGTCAGTTCTCGCTTTCACATTATCAACAGTGGTATAACATATTGGTGTGCATTATTCAATTAAGTCGCTGAGTTCACCAAAACTTAAGTATGCCGTACACGCAAGTTGTCACCAATAATAGGTCACGTATTCCTTTGATATGCAGGTTTGGTTTTGTCGCGTTTCGACGACTAGTTTGCATAATAATTGAATTTATATGCGAACCTTGTCTATGATGTCTACAGCGCTACAAAAGTACGCTTTTATATTATTTTAAAAACACTTATAATAACATTTAAATATACTTTTGGCTCATTGTTGGCACGACTCACTTCCGATTTGCCGTACTTTCTCAATACTTGTATTATTATAACAATAAAAGCAACATTTACAATATAGCACTACAACTGCCAATGCTTTGTTCACGTGATTTCAATTTGCACGCGATTTATAACGTTAAACACTTGTCAATAACTAATTGACAAATTTGGTCAATCGATTCACAATGCATTTTGGCTCACTTTTAATAATCGCTTCAATTTCGACAACCAATACATTCATATTTTTGTATTTTCAAAGAAATCGTGAGTAAATTTCTCAATAAGCAGTAAAATCTTTTTATTACTAGTCATTGATTGAGTGCCAATACTTTTATAGGTATCTATTTATTTATCTATTCAAATAACTTATAAAACAACAGCAAAAATATAAATAAAAGATAAATTGAAAATTAATTTTAAAAAATAATTTTTCAGATTTATTTCTGTTAATGCATCCCTAAATGAATTTTGTTTGTGGTTATCTTTTTACAGTTAACTTACAGATAAGGGCAAAATCAAATAAAAGCCTGTAATAAAGTTAAATTCGCAGTAAACCAAAATAGAAAAATTAGCACATTTTTGCATATTATATTAGATAAACATTTTTTTTGGCAAAACTTGATTTTTATTTAACATTAGTTATTTGTTTAAATTTTAAAAAGCCTTGCAATCGTAAAATTTATGTTTAATATATAATGATAGCATTATAATGTTTACGAATGAATAATTTCATTACAAAAATTCTTTTTTTTGTGAATAATTTAACAGAATTTTTTGCCAAAACTAACTCTAAAATAAAACATAAAAATTATATAGCGTTAAATTTGGTAAACGAATTTTAAAATGTCTCAATGTTTGGCTTTTATTATCACATTATATGAAATCAGAATTAAAAATCTTTGACTCAAGAGATTTCAGCTCTAATTATTGCTCTCGATTTCATTTGAAATAAAAGCGTCAATAAATAAATAATAAATAAAAAAAATAAATTATTTATTAATATTGAAAGACAAAGCAAAAAATTTAATTAAAACATTAAATGGTTCTCTAAAGCAGTTAAAATGGTTTTAAAATAGTAAAAGTTAAGAGGCTAAATGAGTATAAAACATAGTAAATAGCAGGTATAAAACTTATTTTGTTATAATTGCTATGCCAATAATGGTTAAACACATTTTAATTCAAGAAAATAATGATAACTATTAATATATTAATGCTATACAGTGCTGAACAGATAAATGTAAAACAATGAAATTAATTATAATATTTTTCAGAAATTTTTCTGAAAAATATAGTTTAATATAAATTACAATCAAGTTTTCAAAAATGATTTGTTTTAATTCTTTTAAATATTTCAAATTCAATTCAATTTAAATATAATTTCAGTTATTATAATAAATAATTAAGATTGAAATTAACTAATTTTTTCCAATCAATAAATAATATATAATTTTTAATTTTTAATTTTTAAATTGATATAAATTATAAATTATTCTAAATAATTCATCTAAATTCAATTAAATTTCATAATGTTTGGATAAGTATAAGTGTTTCGAATATCGAATGATATTTTTATGTTGTATTTGTTATTTTGCTTAAAG
>JAQIYA010001932.1:0-11166 GCA_034699355.1 Microtritia minima
AATCAAAGTTTGGGTATGTTTTTAAATAAAATTATTATTTTTACATTATGTATAATAAATGACAAAAAAGCTAAACTCAAATCTCAAATCTAAATTATTAAACTATATGTCAGGACTATAATGTGTTGTCATATCTTTGATTATTTTTTAAACAAAATTATGATGAAAATTAGTGAATAAAAATTAAATACTTTACTTACCTCTGGGAACGATTCTGATCATAGGTATAATTAGCGACGATAGGGTGATGTGAGTGAAGCCAATTTGTTTGGCGATGTCGGCCACCACTCGCTCGTGCTCTGGATATGTGTACGAATGGAGTAAAGCGATCGCCAAACTCTTGATTCCGCTCTCGAATACGCGTTTCAAGTCATCGTAAACTTTAGTTTCGTCGACATGTTTCCAAATATACAGCTCATCGCCGGTCACACCGAGTTTGGCGTCATTTTGATGACAGCTCTCTATTTGGCAGTTGTTTTGCTTGAGAACCACTCTCTCGTCCACTTCTATGACTTTGCTGTACAACAGTTGCGGTGATTTGATGTTCAAATCGAAAATGTTTGGTCGCGTCTGGTTTGCGATCTCCAGCACATCCCGAAAGCCTTTGGTGACCGCCAACGCGATCGGCTCTCCTTTGCGTTCGAGCAACGCATTGGTGGCCACCGTTGTCCCCATTCTGATCCATTCAATGGCCGACGAATCGATTGTCCCGTCGCTCGACAAGTGAGGGCTCGCGTCAGCGCTCACTATCGCGCGAATGGCTTCAAGCGGTGCGTCGTTATAGCGGTTCGGGTCGACACTGAGTAACTTCAATACCCGAACGCTGCCATTCGGACAAATGGCAAACACGTCCGTAAAAGTTCCGCCGCGGTCTATGGCTATGCGATACATATTTGGCAAAACTTTATTAATTACAGAGTGATATATTTAAAAGTCAAATATTTAAAAAAAGACACATCACTTATGAATGTATTTCTTTTTTCTTTAAGTAAATTAACAGCAATTTGTTTATTTTAAATAAAGCGATAAAATAGTGGATAAAAGTTGCACTTAGTTTATCAACACTTGAGATAAACTTATGAACTGAAGTGAGCATTACATTGAAAGTCAAGTACCGGTGTTTAGCATTGTATGGCATTTGAAATACAAATTTGTATATTAAATGCCAATATTGAAGCTGAAAAATTTCAAGTTTTCATACATAAATGAAGCGTTTCTAAAGCGATGCTTTTATGCAGATTTGTTCTTTAGTAAAACTTTTAAGATTAAATTATATATATTTATAATTATACTTAATTTTAATTTGATAAATTTTAAATGATGTGGATATTTTTTAAAATATGAATTTTATTGTTTATTAATTATCAGTCGCGATGACATGATTTTAAAAATGAAATTAAATAAATACTCGAGAAAAATGAACTTTTTGTTAGACATAGAAAATTTTAAAAGTACATTATATTGTGTTGAAAACATAATAATATTTTCTAATCATAATTTGATGTTTAATGCTTATTATTTGAGTAAATTCTATAATAAATAATTTATTAAATTATTTAGTTTAAAGAAATATTTATTTGCAGATATCATAATATTAAATGACTACAATAATTTATTAATTTGTAAAACACATTGTATTTAAAATTAATTTTTAAAATTAAAAATTTTATTAATTTTGTAAAAATTTAAATTTAAATTTCGTTTGTTTTCCATATTATTAAAAATAATTAAAATTAAACAAAAATTAAACAATTGATGGACGTTATTGATGTTAAGTTTGTTCACTTATACATCGGTAGTCTTTGTTTGTAATTTAGATTTAATTAATAAATGACATGTAATTCAAACGCCATCAGAGCATCACATGTTTGCAAAACATTGTTCATTAGCCTTACAATTAAGTAGTATTGGAAACAATATTTATAGCAAATTACTCATTAATAGGTAATAGACTTGAAATGAGGCGAAACGCGAACGCAATCGCAAACTCAATCATTGCTTTGCATTTCACGCGAATATCGAAACACGAAATTAATATATAATTAACAGATTAAGTGTTGGACACGTGCGCTATTCTCGACACATGGCTATCAGCAAAGTCAACGAAATCGATGACGTGAGTCGTGTTTACGACAACATAATCCAGTCCTCGGGAGACAAGCGATCGTATAAGGGATTAATTCTGAGTAATGGCCTCAAAGTACTGCTCATTAGTGACCCGCAAACAGACAAGTCTGCGGCCTCTCTCGACGTGAACGTCGGCAGTATGTCTGACCCGAGACCAGTGCAGGGTTTGGCGCACTTTCTCGAGCACATGCTCTTCATGGGCACCGAAAAGGTTTGCTATTTCTATATTCCCTAATTTTGCGTGCATACCATACCCGCGGCTTATCTAAGAATAAAGTAAAATTTGTAAAAAATTTTGCAGTGCGGGCTATACATGGAATTGTATTCTAATTTATCAAAAGTTTTATTCAATTTTATTTAACGAAACACTTGATTGCGTAAAAAGTTTTCTAATAGATTGTGTCTAGAATTTGAAAATAAATAATCACTTTAATGATACAAATGTTATAAAACTTGACATCAATGACCACAACAATAGACAATACCTGATGTTTTGTTGACTAAAAATTAAAAATGACAATCATATCCTAAAAGTTCCCTTTGTATCACATTAATAACATGTTATTAAGTGTGGTATACGTGAACATTTTTTCCCCGAATATCTAAAAATTGAAAATTTTAGGGGTGCGGGGTATAGACATAAAATTAGGGCACTCAACAATTGCATTCTAACTGTAAATTGTAATTTATTTAATACGATTGCGTTCAGTATCCCGAAGAAAACGATTACAGCAAATATATATCGCAAAACGGCGGAAATACAAACGCATACACCAGTGGAACGTAAATATATTAAAAGTTTTGTTAGTTTGTTAACACATGAATAACTCGAATTTTGTTGAAAGGCATACCAATTATCACTTCGATATATCGCCCTCTCATCTGTTCGAAGCTCTCGATAGGTATCATTATTTAAGTAATTAATAATTTTAGTTTTAATAATCATTGCTTTGGTTTAGATTCGCGCAATTTTTCTTACATCCACTTTTGACTGAAAGCGCAACCGATAGAGAGTTAAACGCAGTGCATTCGGAATATGAAAGAAATCTGGACGACGACGGCTGGCGATTGTCTCAATTGGAAAAGTCTCTCTCCGATCCTCAGCACGATTTCAGCAAATTCGGATCCGGAAATTTGGAAACTTTAAGTCACACACCGAAAGTTAATGGAATCAATACAAGAGAAGAACTTCTAAAATTCCATAAAAAATGGTATTCCGCTAATATTATGTCACTCGCAATACTCGGAAAAGAAACGTTAGAAGAGTTGTCAAATTTTGTGATATCGCTCTTCTCCGGAATAGTCAACAATGAAGTAACAGTTCCGAGTTGGCCCACACATCCGTTTACTTCAGATTTTCTTAGGAAACAAACCTTAATTGTTCCGATAAAGGATATAAGAAGTCTTGGTATCGCTTTTCCGATTCCAGATTTAGTTCCATTTTATAAATCACAGCCCGGACATTATATCGCTCATATGATTGGTCACGAGGGTCCGGGAAGTATACTTTCGGAACTTAAGGCTCGTGGATGGTCTTCCTTTTTGAATGGATATGACAGAAGAGGCGCCAAAGGATTTGGTTTTTTTCATATAAGCGTAGATTTAACAGAAGAAGGAATAGAACGCGTTTATGATATCATTTCTTTGATATTTCAATACATTAATATGCTTAAGGTATTTGTGCTGAATGTATAATTGAATTGAATTTTAAATATTATTATATGTATAAAACAGAAAGAAGGACCAAAGCAGTGGATTTTCGAAGAATGCAAGAAAATTAATTCGATAAAATTCCAATTTAAGGATAAGGAGCGGCCAATCAATTATGTCCGAGATTTAGCTTCTATTTTACATGTAATAATTTTTAATTAAAATCGCTTATCGATTTTATGCACAGCTATTTTTTATTTTTTTAAAATTCATTTAAAATTTTAAAGTTTCTACTAATTTAATTTCAATAGTTATTAAGGTTTTGTAAACCTGTTTTGTTTACATTAAATCAAATTATATAAAAAATAGAGTATTCATAAAATCTAGCAGTGCTTTACATTGTATTTGAAAAAAGTTCGCACCTTATAAGTTAATCTTTCGTTTAGGCCTTTACATTAGGCTCTAAAAGGCCATAACTTTTATCCTTTTTAATTTGTAAAATTAATTTTAATATTAATTGTTTTTATTAATTTTATTTTAAGGATTATCCGTTTGAGGAATGTTTATCAGCGGGTTATTTACTGGACGAATACAACCCTGAATTAATTATTGATGTGTTAAAAAGACTAACACCAGATAATGTAAGAGTTGCTGTGGTCGGCAAAAAGTTTACAGGAATTGTAGATTCTAAAGAGAAGTGGTATCAGACTGAATACAAAATGTTTGACATACCGGCAGAGAGTCTCGATTCTTGGAAAAACTGTGGATTAATTGAACAGTTACGACTGCCTCCGAAGAATGACTTTATTCCATCCAATTTTGAATTGACTAAACGAGAGGACACTAAGACTCAGATTCCTTCTATGATAAGAAACACCGAAATGACTCGCATTTGGTATTTACAGGATCAGCATTATCTAAGACCTAAAGTTTATTATGCTTTTGAATTTACAAAGTAATATAAATAAGTTATCCTTAATAATACGAAAATAACTTGTGTTTAAATTGTCACATACAGTCCCGTTTCATATACGGATCCATTTCACTCGAACGCCACCTGTTTATTCACTCGTTTATTTCGCGATTCTTTAAATGAATATTCTTACGCCGCGGAATTGGCAGGAATGTTCTACAATCTTAGTAATAATTTTGACGGATTTAATGTATGTTTTATTTCTAAACATAATTATAAGTATAAATATATGTATATTCGAAATTAATTTCCTAGTAATTGATGTGTACTTTTTAAAATGAAACATTAGCTCGAATTGGGTGGTTATAACGATAAATTGAAAATATTGCTGTCGAAAATAATTAAGAAAATGGTTAACTTTCAAATCGATCCGAAAAGATTTGAAGTTTTAAAAGAAATATATATTAGAGGATTAAAAAATTATCGAACGCGTCCGTTAAACGAATTATTGAATTATTACACCGCTTTGATAACTACAGAGCGTTACTGGTCTATCGACGAACTTCTCTCCACAGCCGACGAGATGACAGTTGAAAATGTGTCCCTTTTTATTCCTCGACTCTTCTCTCAGTTTCACATCGAAGCTCTAATACATGGAAATGTAGACAAAAGCGAAGCGTTACAAATCGTTGAGATGGTTGAGAACGAGTTTAAAACTCACGCCCAAACTAAGTGTCTATCGTTATCCCAACATTTTCGAAACAGAGAATTCCAATTTGAAGACGGATCGTATTACTCATTCGAGACAACTACAGATATCCATCAAACCAAAGCCATTCAACTCTATTTTCAATTTGGAATTCAAGATTCAAATAACAATGTTTGCTTAGAACTGATCAATCAGTTAATAAACGAGCCTTGTTTTCATGTTTTAAGAACTAAAGAACAGTTGGGTTATATGACGTACTCTGCACTTCGACGCTCTAATGGCGTACAAGGTTTGTTCGTTTAGCATATTATTTTAGACAAGTACTTACTTAACTCTTTCATTTTATTCATTTGGTGTTATTAAACCGTTTTTATTGTTTAGGATTACGTTTTGTTATACAATCAGATCATATGCCTTCATATCTCGATGAAAGAATTGAGGCTTTTATATCGTGGGCTGAAGTATGTATTATAGATGTTTCACATAATTATATAAGTGTTTTATAATCAAAATTAATTTATAGAATTACATCACAAATATGAGTGAAGAAGAATTTCAAACAAACAAAAATGCATTAATTACTCATCGACTAGAAAAGCCTAAACAGTTAATTGCCTTCTCTAGAAAACTATGGAACGAAATTGATTCGAAACAATACAACTTTAATAGAGATGACATAGAAGTTGAAGCCATTAGAAATTTATCGAAGGAAAATATTATCGCATTTTTCAAAGTAATTTCTCTTCATTTTGATTCGAGTAAATGTCACAAATCATTATTTAATTTAAATCCATTAATTTAGAAACACTTGAACCACGAGTCGCCGCTTAGGAAAAAATTATCTGTCAGTATTATCAGCAAAAATACTGGGAATGACATCTCAAATGATGTTAAAAAAGACGATTTACATCCAACTCCAAAGCAGAAGGTATGGATTAGACATATTTGCTATTATCAATGACTAACATCTATTATCTATAATTGATACTTATTTAGATTCCGCAAAAAGTTGAAGATATAAATCAATTCAAAAATCGTTTGGGACTCTATCCGCTTCCCGAGCCTTGGATTAACATTTATAATGTAGAAAAATCCAAGCTTTAATCAAATGAAAATTTTTAAATTTAATTTTAGATAACAATTTAATATTTTAATGTAAGTTTAAAGTGATTAAATCGTTTTAATTTATGCAAAATTGTTACGGCTCTTCATTGTCCACAGTTTGTGTGGCCTGTTGTCGCTTGTCTTCGTTGAAGTTCAATACTTTTCTTTTTGTCTGTCTAATGAACTGTTGTTGCCTCAGGTATATCTTGAAGGCTCCCTTTGCCAAAATGAATGTCAGTCCGCCCTATTAAACATTAATTATTTATACATTTATGAGATGTTAATTTTTAATAAAATCTGACTGAAATCGTGAGATTTAAAACATGATTATTAGATTTACCAAAATAGTTCGGTGCAAATTAGATGAGATGCGATCATATAAACATCGACCAACAACTGTCGCAACCGTCGGTAATAACAGCGCTCCGCAAAACATGCGACATATCGATATCGGGTCCGAAAGATTGTCGCGACCCAAAAGATTTCTTTCGGTACTTTCGCGAGCCTTGTCTGACGGACTACCTATCAAATACCTCAGTAGTGGTATTTTGTTGTGATTTCTTCTCCATATCTTTAAAATCTGGTCCTCCCATCGAATAAGTTTGCCGAGAACTAGCATTACTGGAATGGATGGCAGTCCAACCAAAAGCATGAGCGGGTCTGCGTGTTCCATAGCTGTCTTACCGCCCTCTTGGCCTGAACGGCATTTCGGCATTCAATTAATTCAATTGTAAATGAAAATTAAAATAAATAAAACACTGAATGACAGAAGCATAATAGTGAGAGTAAAATAAGCAAAACTAGTTGATTACCCATAACTTGCATGACAGTAAGAGCACCATAGCTGTTGTCAAATTAACAAATAATGATTATAATTTAATGCGGTATTTCAAAACTCATTAACAACCTTATAGCAGACCAATACAGCGATCCGACCACACATGTAACCGCTATGAATGGCGACGCTGTTTGTCAACAAATAATCAATTCAATGTTGAATATGAATAACTCGAATATCAATTACCCGTATATAGCACTCGATCACACCATTCGATAATATACACAAATCGACCTGCAATTGAAAGAATGCAATCAAAAGCGAGTTCAGTGGAGGCCAGCGATGGCAAGGCTCGGACCGGACGGCGGAAAGACGAGCAGGTATTGCGTACTGCACTGCGCGCACATCACTTTGGCTGAGCTGTTCAGCTTCTGCTTCTCGTCGATCCATCTCTGGAGGCATTCCTGATGAACCCATTTGGCAGTCCCTCTGCAACGACAGGGACGCACCCATTCGGCCACCTCTTCGTCGTCCTCTTCGGTGGCAAAGCATACCCAACAGTGACGCCTGAAGAGAGCCAAGCGTTAGTGAACACTGAGAGCGAGTCTGTCCTTACCTGTCGGGCGACACCACTTGAGCGTCCACTTTGTCTTCGTGTGCGTCTCCGTGTGAGTCATCGTTCGCCCCATTCATCTCCATATTCATGATTATTTCTTCGTTGCTCTCCATTTGTTAATTGCGAACAATTGTCACAAATAATGGCAAAAACATTGAATGCGCACCAAATTCACTGCCATTTAAACTGATGTCAAACATATGACGCAATAAGTAATCATTTATGAATGACTGTATTCAATGTGAACGCAATCGATAGAGAGTGACGAATATAGGGATTTGTGTTTTAATCAATTCAAAGTACTGTTAGTTTTAGATAAGCTTTCTTTTGTGGATTATTAAAAGATTATTTTTAATCAAACTTTTTCTGATTTATTTTTCTTTTATATTTTCCTCATTGTATAAAATTAATAAGTGTCACAAAAGTCAGAATTTCTGAGACTTTCAAACTTTGAGGCTATTATAAGCGAATCTGTGTCCCGATTGGCCGCCAGTCTCCTGGTATGGGTCTGTTAATCACTTCTCCCGAAAATTTATTCCTTGACATAATTTGCATACAAATTATTGGTAATTTTTGTCAAAGAAATTTAGTTTTTCCCAACATATTAACATTTCTATAAAATTAATATAAGTTATCCTACAATTTAACATTTATTTTATAAAATAAAATTTTTCTTTTTCATAATATTTAATATATGTTTAAATATTGTTTATTAATTAATTATATACGACAAGAGTTTCATAAGACCGCCTATTTCTGGATCTTATTTTTTAATACAAGTTTATATAAATATTTATTTACATAAATATATACAATTTAATTTAAGCAAATTTAGGATTAGTATTAGGATTATAAGATTAAGACTTCAAGATTTCAAGATTAAGATTTCAATTTTATAGATTAAATATAAAATTATTCAATTAATATCAGTAAACATCAGATAAATGTGTTTTAAAAACTTGTTAAATGATGCTTCAAATATTTCTAAAATTTATAAAATAGAAACAAAATTAAATGTGTGAAAAATGCATTTCATTTTTAAACAATTTAAAAAAATCCCATTTTAATATTTCTCAAGTTTTAGATGCAATTTTGCCATTTGTTAAATGTTGTTCTCAATTTGAAAATATGGAATCTGGATATGAAATTATTAATAATTTTGAATAATTTGTTTATGAAAACAAAATTAAAAATAAGAATTTAAAATTATTAGCACATTTGCTTATTTCGTTAGATAAGCACATTGGAGCACATTATACAATTATACTTATCCGCAGTTTAACAACGTTTATGTCACACAGTTTGCCATTGTTCTCATACTTGTATCGGAGTAACAAAATATTAAAAATAAATAAATGTTATGATAATTTGAAAATAGCTTTACATTAAAATTGGTTATAAAATTAATCAATATTTAATTTAATTTAATCAATATTTAAATTCCAGCAGTATATTATAATAATATTAATTTTAACTAAGTTTTATGTTTTAAAATTTTACAAATTATAATATTAAATAAATCGTTTTATACAAAGCGTCAAGTTTTAAATTTTTCGACATTTCACTCAAAATATTTCACTCATTATCTAAAATATAAGATTTGTAAAATACAATATTATATGATAAAGTTAGTGATTTACCATTTGTCATACATTATAGTAAACATAATAATAAAAGCATATCAAGTCTAGATATGATGTGAAAAGTGCAACATTAAACCGACTTCAAGTCAATCGCTAACCACAGGTGAGCTTTGTTTGGTCGGAGTGGACAGCAATCGGCACTTAACTGTAAGTTTCAAGTGATTGCTGGCATGCATTTGAGTATTGCTTACAGCGTTCACACTATATTACATTACATTACCAAACTGTACTGTGCTCTACAATAACTGTACGTAACTGTACGTAACAGTTACTGAAGTCCACTCTAACGACTGCGAAATAATTGATTAGCGCTTGCATATGCATCACTATTGTGTTGGCTCTGTTGTTGGCTATGGTGTTAGTGGTGATAAGTTATTAGTCGATAGAGTCGGAAGTAGTTGTGTCGCAATGATTGCAATGATGGCTAACACTAACGTTAGCGTTATGATCAACTTCGCGGAGAGCAGCGAATCGTTGGCTGTGGTGCGTGCGGCGCATGCGTAGGCGCGTAAACATGGAAGACGACACACCAGTGAACGGCACTATAGTGGCGAACGCGGCCAACAGTGTGACCACCGCTCTCACCACCGCTCTCACCAGTGCTGCGAACAGTGGGGTCGGCAGTGGGGGCAACAGCGGCGCCAGCAGTGGCTGCAACGGAGACGCGTGTCCGTCGCAGGCGAGCGTGCAATCGCTGGCTTCACATCTGATTGAGTCGGAGTCGACACCGACGCAGACGCACACCTCCGTCATGTCCTCCGAAGCGCAGCCCTTCTGGTCGGCCAACTGCGCGAACGAGTCGGACGTTCAGTCGCCGTTCATGTCAGAGCGGAGCGCGTCCACCGTCTCGTCGTCGGTCTCGTCGAGCGGATCGCTGAACGGTTCGGTTCAGTACCGGTCGCTGAGTTCGATGCAGTCGTCGATGCCGTCAATGCAGTCGTCGATGCAGTCGTTCAGCTCATCACTGGTACCTCAGTTATCAAACTTACCTCAACAGCACAGCACAGCCTCAGCCCAAAGACGTGCCATAACAGGCGCCCACAACTTTCCTCAAACCACAGCCTCGAACCGACCGCAGTCTCAAACTTCTAGTCTATTCAAATCATACACGAGTGCCGCCAACTGGACGGCACCGCAGCCGTCGGCGACGTCGTGGTCAACGGGCGCGTCGCAGCCGTCGAACGCAGTCAACCCATGGAGTACTATGAATATGACGAACCAAAAGCGAAACGTGCCAAATGTCTCTCCCATTTCGCCGATGAAGAAGTCGCCGCCGATCGGTCAGTCGGCGTCGATGATGATATCTCCATCCAAGTTTCGGCGCAGTTCATCGATGCCGATGGGCGGCAAACCATTTCCTAACAATATCGCCGCCTCGGCCAGCAATGCTTTCGATTTGGTCTCCACTGGAAGTGACACCACTTCCTCGTCGAGCGATTCGGCCAACGCTAGAGATAACACTATACTACCATTTCAGGTCACTATTAGATTACTTTATAAATAACATTACATTCTATAAGCGATTGCAAAGCAAAGATTGCATGATATCTATCGCAAAATCTATTGCAAACAAAAACTACTCATTTATGTATGATTTATGATTTATGGAAAATGATTTATAGAGCA
>JAQIYA010001933.1:0-11166 GCA_034699355.1 Microtritia minima
AAACTTACAACAAATTTCATATTAAAACATTTTTGATACAATTTAAAAATTTCAAATAATAAATTATTGTTTCGATAGGATTATCAAAATAAGACTTAATTTTAAAAT
Organism: Microtritia minima; assembly: GCA_034699355.1. Lineage (NCBI taxonomy): Eukaryota > Metazoa > Arthropoda > Arachnida > Sarcoptiformes > Euphthiracaridae > Microtritia > Microtritia minima. The sequence continues at coordinate 109 of JAQIYA010001933.1, forward strand.
TAAATGAAATAATTTTAAAAATAGGTTTACAAAAAAGCAAATAACTTTAGAATAAGATAATAACTCTCAAACAGAAACTTTAGAAATGAAAAAATTCGAAATTAATCTATTATTAAACGTGAATTTCTTATAATTATCAAAATGTATCATAATCTATAAAATACATTTTATATTAAAATTAATTATGATAAAAATTTTGAAATTTGTTATCTTTGAAATCTAAATTAAGCCATTTTTTATATTTTGAAATCATTTACTGAGATCTTTATCAATTTCAATAATGTTAAATCATTTTTCAATATCTATATCTAATTAATATAAAATAATAAACAAATATTTCAAATTTTCAAAGTATTGAATGTTAGACATGAACACAATTAAGCGCATGCAAAGAGTGGATTGTTATTTACACAACTATAAAAGAAATTCAAATTTTGCGGAATTAATTAAATAAATTTTAAATTTGCTTAAAAGAACGAACAAATATTTTTATAAGTTAATAAATTCAACGACCATAACAATGTTATCATAAAATTAAGTTACATTTCTAATAATAATTGGGAATTCATTCTGAAATAAACAATATTGTAATTGAGAATTGCATTGGCATTTGGATGACTGCGAGCAGCGATAAGTCTATAATTATGAATATAATGTTTAGATACTATTTTATGCGCATTCAATTCATAACATATCCCTTTATAAACCAGACATAAACAATTGCTTATTTTTAAACTTATATCATTAAACGATTGAGTTATTGAGTGTTTTTTGTTGAAAAATTTAATTAAATTTCTTTAGAAAGCAATTTCTTAGTTTTCGGCTAATCGTAAATATTCTATGATTATATAAAATCTATTATAAAAATTTAAATAAAGTATATATAAAATATAAAATACATTCTCATTCATTCATTTTAGAAATTATAGATTAACTAAAATAATTGAATGTATTGACATTAAGTATTGTTCGTTAAGATTATTTATTCAACTCGAGGCTAAATTGGTCGGCAGTTGTGTCAACAATACTACTACTTTCTATCGAAACCATAGTATTTTTCATTTGGTTAACTATTTTAATTCATAATTCAAATAATAATAGATTTGATAATTAAAATTTATTAATGAAAGAATATTTAGGTGACAAAAATATTTTGTTTTCGTCACTTATATCGGTTTCTAAGGTTTAAGCTTCGAGATAAATGATTAAAGATATATTATGTTCAGAGAGATTATCACTTTTGTATTGTAAATAAGATTATTCATGTAATGCACACAATTATTACACGTTACGAAACGCAGTCCTAATTAATTTAAGTTAATTCTTGGACTTAATAGTTATTAACTTTTATTATTAATTATTATCATACATGATATTCATATGCAGTTATTAAATAATATGAAATATGTTTAATATTTGATGGTTAACTTCTCAATACGCGTACACTAGTAGTGCGCTAATAGTTGATTAACTAAGCGATAACTTAGTATTAATAACATATTTTTGTTTATGTTTTCTTTGAATTCAATTATAGCTAATAATGAAATTCCTGTCTTATGGTGTCATGGATTCAGTCATTCATATATATTTTATTACTATTAGCTCATTAAATATGAATCATTTTTAATCATTTTTCTCAATGTTTTTCAACTACAAAATTATAATTTCTGGCACTCATCCAAATCAATGTCAATTGTTGTCAATTGTTGCTCAAATTTGCACTCATTTTTTCATATTAAAAATTGCTATCAATAACATGTTCAGCGAAAGCGTGCAAATAAAGTGAGCGCTCAACCAATTCATAACAATATTCACACTAAAAAACTTTCCAACAAATCGTTTATCAGAGTAAATATATTTAGAGAGAAATTGTTTATTCAAAGCTCGCGATTGCTATTGCTTTCGATTAGCAGTGCTAAGCATTGGCCAAAATATGCAACAAAAATAGCATAATTTGTTTAATAACTATAAATATATCAAACAAAATATAGTCTGCGTTCAGTCTCTTCGATAAAATTATCAAATAGTGAAATGAATGGAAGCGAATGGCAATCGAAAGCGATGCGAGTCTCCAACAGATATGTTGGATGTGTTTGTTTATACAAATTGCACATCAGATCAGTCATGGTTAGCATAAGAGAAAGTGAGATACGAGAGAAACGCTTCAATACCTGCTGCCACTTATCCTCGAGCGAGAGCTGAGCCGAGAGATAGCCGGTGTCGTGAATGACCTGCAGTTCTTTGAAGATGTTGCCGCTCGGGAGCACATCCATCGTCACGTTCAGCGGTGGAGAGAGCCAGACATCACAGACCGTCGCTCGAGTCTGTCTCACTCTCTCAGTCTCACTCTCAGTCGGTTAGAGTCGCTTCGAGTGCTCGCAGTCTTTCAGAGTCTCTCGCAGTCGCTTCAGTCGCGTACAGTCTCTCTTACAGTCTCTCCGTCTCTTACAGTCTCGCTCACAACAGTCACGAAGCACTGCAATGGCGACCAATGGTACACAAATGTACTTCAAAAACACGATTTCCTCCTCCAAACGCAATGCAATCCAATGCACTCACATCTCACTACTGCTCACAACGCAAAGTTCGTTACGAGCGTTACATCCAATGCGATGCATTACAATGCGCTCCAATGCGATCGATGCCTCGCACAGCCATCGCTCCCTCTCTCGTCCCGCAACGCTATCATCTCCGCCGTCGACTACAACAACACACAGCTTTGTTTCGCACGCTTTTCGCTCACATATCTGAGCGAATACGAGTCTAATTTGATGATAGTGTCGAATTTCATGTCTAATCAAATGGTAGAGTGGATGTGAAGAGTCGGAAATGGAGTGAAGAACAGCTTTCAATGAAATACGAGTGATAGAGGCAGTCACGTAGCACTGGTCCCATGGTGTAATGGTCAGCACTCTGGACTTTGAATCCAGCGATCCGAGTTCGAGTCTCGGTGGGACCTCTTTTTTTTCTTGCTTTAATTTTGTTTTTCTAACGCCAAATGTTATGAATCGTGTTCTGATTTATTAAATAACTCGACAACGCGTGAGTAATTTGTGAGTAATTCAAGTTTACGTCATTTGTTTCAATTTTGCTTCCGTTTAAGTCATTAAATGCAAACTATCATAACTAAAAACAGGAGAATTACTTTTGCGAAACATCTGGTATTTTATGCGTTTCTTTTATTAGAAATTCTTGTTTTCTTGTGCGATAAACTTTGCTTTTCTTGCAAATTCACCAAAATTTCCCTCAAACTAAATATATAATCTTAAAATTATCTAAAATTCTAACTATCAATTAACTATATTTACTTATTGACTTAAATAGTGAAAAGTAAAGTCTATTTGGTATGTTTCGGTTTGCGTGTCTGCAAGTGATCATGTTTTGAATGTAATTTTCTTTTTTTATTGTTTTCCCATTAATAGGGAAATTGAATATCAATACCTAAAAAGGAAATTCAAATAAAACAGTCTTACAAATAACAATTTATTCATTGATATTAATCATACATATTTGTGACAAGAAAACACAATGATTACCCTGTAATGAGCGGACTTTAAATTAAACATTAACTTAATTAAAATTCATTAATTGATTGTGACTTATATTTTTAATTACATATATTTGGAATTTGATAAACACGCGAAATATAAACTTAAGTAAAAACAGTTATAAGTTTATAAATTCACTTAAATTACAATATGTTTGACTTGCAAACCAAGTATTAGACAATTTTCATATAAACAACATACAATCACATTAAACAAATCGAGATAATCATATGAATAACCGTAATCATACCCTGTTTAATCAATGAATCACATATTATGCGATATAAATACATTTAAACGTAAATCTTAAGTTACATAACTATACATTAATTGAATGAATACTAAACATCACTTTTGTCACAATTCAATACTATAGATAAAAATGGTTATTATTTACATCATTTATATTTTATATACTAATTTTTATTTCTAGCAAAAAATTTCTTTGGTTTACATGATTACTAATTATAGTGAAAAATTAGTAAATATTGTTAAAATTTTTAATGAGAGAAACGTGATATGCATAATAATTTATAAAAATGTATTTTATGAAAAAAACAAGACATTTGTAAAGTAGATTTTTCTATGTATACTTCTTTCTCATTCATCTTATATAACTTAACTACACGTTTACTGATCCGGGCTCACAAGCCTGACTTAGCATTTGGTCCCAATTGATTGATGAATGTTTATTACAGATTGCAAACTTTTACGCTAATGAATGCCTCCTCACATTTATAATTAATAAACAATTTATAACTATCCTTTTTAAATAATATTTGATTAGATTATTATTACATTTGTTAGATTATTATTATATTCTATTTTTTTTAAAAATGATTTGTTTGTTCATAATTATTGCGTATTATTGTTTGTTTATTTTGCCAAATAATTCGTCTATTAATGATTATTAATTAACACATCAAAAGAAAACTCAAACAATTTTTTTATCTCAAACAATCTGTTATCTTATTTAAATAAAAAACTTTTTGACTTACGATAGCAACGATGAATTGCAAAAAAATATTTATCTAAATAAAATCAAATAAATGATTGAAACGTCGAAATTCATAGAAATACAATCTTATTATATGTATATAAGAGAAAAAATCGATAAAGTCTGCAATTCTTTCAAAAAAGGAAACTTTCATCAAATGTTATATTTAGTATCTTTTCCATCTTTTTTAAAAGTTTAATATATGACAAAATTTTGAAATATTGTTTAATTTTATATCATTCAAAAGAAGTTCAAATATCTAATATGGATATGAGACAAATCTTTATAATATTTAAAGTTAAGTTATATAAGTTATTATTACATTTGTGTAAACATGAGTATTTGAGGTAAGTTTTAATTCAAAATTTATGTTTTTTCTATTGAAAAAAAATCGTAAGAGAAATTTAATAAAAGAAAATTTTACGGTGATATTAATTTGCAATAATTAAATTCTTAGTTTAGGAAAATATAGAAAAAATCAAACTCTTTAAATATAACTTTAAAGTAAATTAAATAAATAAATCAATTAAAGTCTAACTCAATTAGATTAACAACTGGCGCTTAATAAAAATTGAAAGTTGTATAAACAAATATAGATGACATGAAAATTACTTAAAGCAAAGAGAGTGAGATAGTACTGTACTCTCGGGAGTAGCAGTGAATGAAGAGATGAAGATTATGCTTAACGAATTAGTTGAGCCAATTTGGTCTCAGCCAATGACGATATGATATACAAAGTATTTATAAATATAAAAAAGCTGTGCTGTGTGTCACTTACAAAATAAATATAACTTACAGTGTGATCGAAAATAGTCTAAATTAGCGAAATTAGTCTCATGATAGTCTTAACTGCGATATTACTCAGACATGGGAGAGAGGAATCTGCTTCCAGTGAGGTGTGGAAGATATGTTGGATACATGAGTGGCAGCTGTAATCTGCTGTTGTTTACAATTGCGCGAATTATTAATTGCGTACTGACTGCCGACTATCAGCTGACTCGCACCACTTCTTGAGCTGCTAGAACTAGAACCACAGCATAGGCGACTGTAGAAGCGGGCCCACGAGTCGATCGTCTTTCCCGACCAAATCCAAAAGCCAGATGTGATGCCCACAACTAAGCACATGACGTATTTGAGCAAAAATAGCGAGTAGAACGGCGTTTGCGTTGGCGGGACAGTACACGGACAGTTGTGGTGACGCTCCCATACCTCGCGATACTGATACTCGTATAAATAACAGCCCACAACAATACTTCCTGGCACTATGTATAAGAAGGAAAAGAAGCCAATCCTGATCATGAGTTTCTCCAACTTATCAGCTTTGACTCTCGCCTGCTGTCTGATCACGTTTCGTATCCGAAATAATGATATAAATCCGGCTAATATGAAGAAGAAGCCGATGGCGATGTAAGCGCAATGAGGCAGTATTACAAACAAAAGCAAATTATTCAGGTCTTGATTGCCCACATAGCAGATGCCAGTGAACGGGTCGCCATCGATGGCGCCAATCGCTAATATGGCCACACATTTGACCGTTGGTATGAACCACGCGAATAAATGAAAGTATTGAGAGTAACCCGCAATCGCTTCGTTTCCCCATTTCAGACCAGCGGCGAGAAACCAAGTGATTGTTAGGATGACGAACCATACACTGCTGGCCATCCCGAAGAAATAGATTAATAAGAAAACCACAACGCATGGCAGAGGTCCCGGTCCTGTCCTCTGATATCGGATCAAAGCGCCGTCGCAGGCGATCGGCTCGTAACCCATGTATGAGCGCATTATATAACCAATAGACACCATTAGATAGCATCCCGACAGAAATATTATAGACCGCTCTGGATATCGAAATCTTTCCATGTCAGTGATGAACGTCAATACAGTCAGACTCGTGCAGACGCAGCAAATGATGGCAAATATGCCGATCCAAAACACGGCCACATCTTTCTCGGCTTTACTGAAGAACACTCCCTGACAAGGAACGGCACAGTTGTGCACATCTCCAGTCTCGACTCTTTTGGTGAATCGTCTCTCCGTTATGTCATTGAGAAGTACCATTGGATGTCTGCAATCGCACCGGCATTCGGAAACACCACTTCCGCCCGAATTGCTCGCCGAACCGGTCGATGGCGCAACAATTCTATTGTCACCGCCTCTTTCGCGACCTCTATTGTAAGGTCTGCCGCGATTGTACGGCGCTTTTGTTGTCTTTTCTGTACCTTTATGTCCGAATCCACTACTATTGAACACATTTGCGTGATCTTTACTCGTGACCGTAGACGGAGGTTTAGAAACAGTCTGTTCCCGTGTGTCAGTTGTTGACGCGCCTAATGATTGCAATGATTGCAGTCAAACCGTTATACGGATACTTATTTATGTATATGTGTTTATGCGTTCTCGTCTTACCATCTTTAGAGTCCATACACAGTCTTTCCTGATCTCCATAAACAGGCAGATCATTACAATCCATACGTTCAGGCCATGCAAAGCCATACTGCCTCATGATTGGCGCGCATCCGTGCTTCTGTTACAAACAATTAGTTAAATAAATTTTTGCTTTAATAGTCTTTATATGTTTACTCACCGCTCTTTCACAAACAGACCGACATGCGAGTAGTCTTCCAGCATAATCCTCAATACATATCGGCGCATACATTGAACACAAAAAAAATCTCAAGTCATCAGAACATTGAATCTCAACCAAAGGCCAGAACTGATGAACTAAAGTCATATTTAAAATCATGTTCAGAATTATTTAATATATATTAAAATCAACATTTTTAGCGCACAGATAAGACATCTTATGTATTAAGCAATATATTCATTAAACACTATTAGCATCTTCTTTACAAAATGAATGGCAATTATCAGTTTTGTATACAAACATTTTGCTTTAATGTCTTACTTAATTGAGGGTAAGCTCAATGTCTAGTTTGTAACATCGATTTTTCTACGAAATCGAGATAAAAATTTAATGCGCAAAAAATTTGAAACAGATCTGCAAAATATCAAACATTTTTCTAATTTAAAAATATAAAATTACATTTTTATTCATTTAATTGGGATATAAGTTATGTTATTTTGAAATATAACTCATGTTAAAGTAGGCAAAAATAAAAATAATATTTTTAGTCAGCAATTTGTTTAATTAAGTTCAAACATCATATATTTCTATCAACGGCTCGAATATGAGTAAACAAACAAAACTGAAAAAATGCTATATTTGTAACTTTGGATTTCGAGTTCATATACAATTCAGTAGTGAATTATTGAAGATAACGGAGTGCAACATAACAGTGCAAGACTGCAAGCACTGCAAGCAATGCAGGCCTGAAGCGAATAGAGTTGAGTGAGAGTAGAGAGAGTGGAGTACGAGTGAGTATATAGAGAGTAGGAATGGTTAGAGAATGGTTAGCGAACGGTATGGCACTCACCCTCGAGTCCCGCTTCCTCTTGCGTGTCGTGATGGAACTGATTCGGCATCGATGTGTAGTTATATCCGATGCCGCGACACATCGGTATAATAATCTCTTCGCAGCGCTCTTTCTCGGCGGCATCACTGATCGCCAGCGAGACGACCAGAAGAGCGAGCGAAAGCAGTATCGATGGGCACACACTTGCGGTGTATTGCGAATCGAGCATAGCTTCGGTTAATTACGCATTAATGAAGAGAAGCGAAGCAATTCGATACGCATTGTGGCGTACATTAGGTGTCCATTAGGTGTACATTAGGTGCGCATTAGGTGTGTATTAGGATGTGTCACAAATCAAATATTGTCTCAATGAATGGCTCGACACAACTGCCAAACTAGGCTTCAATGTATTGATGCGAAGGTGAGAGTGGAGTGCGAGTGAGTGCGAGAGTGTGGCAACCAATGGAGACAACAGTTGCCTCCAATGCTAGCGATTCTACGATCCAACGATTGAGCGCAGTCTGTCTCTCGCAGAGTCTCTCTTCTTTCTCTCTCTTTCTCTCTTCGCCGCACACATCACACGAGGCAATGGCGTCTTTGGCACTACAAAACGCGATCCCTTCTCCAAACGCAATACTTTAATGATTTTTCTATAATAATAATAATAATACTGGAATAGAGTACAAACTGTAAGTTTGTTATGCCTCTAATTTGCCGATCGATTCAGTAATAGCTTACAGTTCAGGTGCTAATCGTTTTTTCCTCGTTCTCCTCGTTTTGTTTCATTTCGTTTTATAAAGATTTCTATAAACACGAACTTTAACTTCAAAAAAAATTATAAAAATATTTTTAATATTATTTAAGATAAATGTATTATTAGTGTTAATTAATTTTTAAATATAAGTACGTTTTAATTATGCTTGAATTGTATTAAAATTTTAGATAAATAAATGGATCACAATTGAATATTTCTATAATTAAGATTTAATTATGATTAAGAAGCCAATCATTAGAAATAAAGACAGTTTTCAAACACAAAGTTTATATATATATATATATATATATATATTGCTATCTTTTGTTATAAATCAATAAAATAAAATTATCAAACAATAAGTACTGGATTTTTAAAGTTTATAATTTTATGTTTTAAATGCTTTTCGAGTTCACTAAAAGAAATATCAATATTTAAATGAGAACAATAGAGCACAACAGAACAATTGTGTTTTTGATTTAAATTCAAGAGTTTATCAACAGATAATATTTAAAGATATACAAACATATCATTTAATTTCTTAACTGGAATTACTTGTAAAAATTGTTTACTTTTTCAACCATTAAAAATACTTTCAGTAGTTTTCTTTTTATTGTTTGAATTTAGCAATAAATTGAGGAAAGAACTCGTAACATGTTTACCATAACTTAAAGTTATATATTAAGTTTGATTTGAAAATTGATTTAATACTGTTAAAAGAGCAAAATCAAATCAAATCAAATCTTTATTAATGGTTAACTCGATCAGTAGAACAGTTTCATTTGGTCGTTCATTTCAATTCATATCGTCAGCAAAAACTATTAATCATATTTAAAATGAAAACTTTTCGAAGATGTTTTATTTAACTAATTTACTATTTAAAGTAATAATTAAGGTTTGGAATTAAAACTTAAAGGGTTTATTCTTTACAAGAAACCCCTTATCGAATAGTAAACAACTATATCAACAATAACATTATTTTATGTTTAACTTTTAAATAGCTGTGCAAATTAGTTAATTCTAGTATGTTTGAATTGCAATTTTGAAATTTAAATTTCTTGGAGGTATTATTTTCCAGAAATATTATAGCGTGACTTTCTTAAAGTTGTTAACAATAGTTTATAATAAACTAATTTGCTTTTATAAAATTAATAAAAAATTAAGCAGTTTCTGTCGTTAATCTGAATTCAATTTGAATTAATAAAAACTATCCATAAAATCATTGACTTGATTAAAAATTTTGTAATAATTATGTAAAACTTTCAATTTTCAAATTGATTTTAAACAATGTTAGATATAACTTGTTAATGTTTGTATCAATTTTACTTTTTTTTATGTCGATTTATTTATCATAATAATTAATTTAATGTTTTAACACAATTTGTTAACAAATTGTGTTAACAGACCATAAATAAATCTATAAATACGCTGATATACTATTTCAACACAATTCAACAGCTCAACAGTCAGCTCAACAGTTCGGTGCGATCGCGAAAGAAGATTTGTATTTTTAAGACATTAACTTCTCTTTAAATTTTTTTACTACACTGTAAATCTATTTTAGATATCTATACTTTCTTTAAACATTATGGTTATAAATTTAAATGATTTAGTTTACAACGTTATAATTGCATATAAACTTTTTATTGCAGTTTATTAGTCATTTATAAACTAAATAACGATCGTAACAATTATTGTTAAGTTTGAAAAGTCTATTGTGTTGTAAAACTGGACAGTCATTAGGAGTGGAAGTGCGGGTTTGATTGGGTTCTGGATTGGCGTCAGTCTTACTCTTTCTCTATCACTGCATTGTCAGTAGTAATCACACGTTGAAAGCCACTCAAATCCGAAACGGGAATACATTTATCGGCCCAAAGCAAAGCTGTGGGACGTGAGAGACTTGTGGGGCGCGAGAGAGCAAACAACAGACAGCAAATCAACAAAACTTTATTAAACACACCAAAATGAATGTATGAATGTATGAATGTATGCCTCGAACAAACTCAAAGAGCGTTCACTAATGGATATTAAAAGGCTGGTGAAAGCAAAGTGAGTGAAAGCAGATTATGAACACCTTTTAGGAACACCTGTGCTCCTAATCTCATCTCAAAAGATTTGCAGTACTTCTGCACCAGTTCTTGACAATTCTCGTTCTCCTCATTGCTCTCAGTATTGCTATTTATAGCAGTCTATGAGTGAGAAACGAGTCAACACAGCGTTGGCATAGAGTTGGGAGAGAGGAGGCGAACATCTCTAACGAGTGGCAAACTTGTCAAACGGGATGAACGAGACTATGAGCGAGACGTTGAGCGAGACTATGAACGAGACTATGAACGAGACTATGAA
>JAQIYA010001934.1:0-11164 GCA_034699355.1 Microtritia minima
ATAGTTATATCCAATAAATTCTTTTACCTATATTTTATTAAACAGCCATAATATTGGATTGTTTATAAAATATGCCTTTAATAAATGAAATTTTTGACATTTATTATATGTAAATATATAAATCCTAATTCGCATTACAATAAGCCACTGGAATTGGTCTAAATTAACATTATTTATTAAAATTAACTGATTTTTTATTTGATTTTGGCAAAATTTATGGATTTAGGATATTTGCTAGTCTTTGCAAATATTTCAGTATTTTCCTTCCCCTGATAAAGGAGTTATTTAACTCATAATCATTTTACATTTTCAAGCTCTTAATATACTTTAAATTTAGTTATATTTGTGAAGTTAGTTTTTGCACTGAGATGTTAACTTTAAAATAAAATTACAAACGTGTTGCCAATTTTAGGAAATACTGTATTTGTAATTTTCGCCATGTGTTCTGGTTATGATCTTTAGGTTTTATTTTGTTTTGCAATCTTTTTTTTGTTTGCATTTTTACATTCAATTTAAAAGTTAAAGTATGTTATATAATGATATTTCGCAAAATAAATTTTGCATTAAAACGTTGTTAACAATTGTTAATAATGATTATGTTAATAAGTGGTCTATCGATAAAATATTAACTCATATCATTTGCTAACTCAGGCTTTATCGCAACATTATATTAATTCAAATATTTTTGCAGTAATTTTTGGGCAACTTTTAAAGAAGAAAAATGGTATGAAAAATGTTTGATGCAAACTTAAAAATGAGAGAGAGATATGAGCCATAATTACTGATACACTCATCAATATTACTGAAGAAAAACCTAAATTACAAAGAAAAGAAAAATTGTATAAATCATTTATACAAAAATAAATATAAACAAGTATGAGCATACAATTCAGCACTCATTTTATGTTTTAGACAATAATCAACTTTATCCAAGGTTTTGTAAGCGCTCACTTCGTTCGCGCTCTTTGTAACTTAATATTGGCTTATTTAACATTTTATTTTAATAATTCCATTTCACCAATAGTTTTCAAAAATAATTTCCAATAACACATTTCAACAATACTCTTCAATTCTCTACTTCACATAATTTATTATTAGTTATTTATGGCATATAATCTATACTTTATACGAGTATATATACTCTTATTTTATCAAATAATATAAAACATAATACGATAACTTATAAGTTTATTGAAATGCAAATATATTATTATTTTTGACCACTTGAGGTCCCTTATCGGTGATGCCAACCAGTCGGGCACACATCTCAAATCCATAGCTAGCGTTTGTCAAAGTCAAAGTCAAAATCAGCTAAAAAAACATAAGTCTGTTATAAAAAGCAGTCAATAAAAGACATAAAACTTATAAACTGCAAAAAATTGGTAATGTGAGCAAAACTACGCATCATTTCCGTGATTTACTCCTATTTCGATTTCTTTAAAACAATTTTTCTTTAATGTTCAAAATTTTGAATTTTATTTATTAAAGAATTTTATATAATAAGTATTTATTTTACAAAAAAAAACATTTCACAAGTTTAACACACAGTAAAATGTGATAAACGTTGTAAATATTGCCACTTAATATATTATATTGTCATACTTTTTAAAATAAGACTTAAAAGTTGACAAAGCATTACATGAAAACTATATTCTTTTACACAATGAAATACATAAAAATAATCTTATGTTTAATAAATTATTAATATTTATTATAATTTAACTCTGACTTACTCTTCAACACTAAATATGAGAAACAAACAAAAAATTTATTTACAGAATATAAATTAATATTAGTTATAAATTATAAAATAATGGATTGAAATTGAGTATATTCTTGTTTGGCACGACATTTGGTGACAACTTAGTTAAGTTATTACAAGAAATAATTAAATTCATCAAAAATGTTTAGAGTTTATATTCAAGAAAATCTGATGGACTGAAGTTTAAAATTTACATATAAAATGGCATCAGATATTGCATTTTTATTTATTTAAATTTTCAAATTTGAAATGATGGTACTTCTATCGACCAATACAATCAATAATACCATTTTGGGCGAATAATCAAACTTATGTCTGCAAATATTGTACATGACTTGTTCAAACAAAGTCGTGATTTTTGTCAATTTAATAAACGCTTACTTTTTTTTGAGTCTAAAGAGAATTATTAAATTTGATATATACTAATAGTATTGATCAGATATTGACTTGAATTTGTTGAAAATATTTTGTACTTTCAAATCGTTTAGATTTTTATTCCAATCGTTTCTTTAATTTTTTGTTTGCATAAGTAATGGAATGAATTTCGATAGACTTTAATAAGCATTTTAAATAAAACATTATAAAATTAAATTTTTGATTTTATAAAAAGTTTCAAATTATGAATTATTTTTACGCTTTAATCTTTATTCGCGTGTTTATTGAAGTTTGTATTTTTTAAAAGTTAGCAAAATTTTTATTAAGTCAATTTCATATTTTAGAATATTTTAAAATTTAAATCATATAAATCATTATAAATTATAATAAATAATATTTTGGGTAAAAAATTTTCATTACTTTGTCAAAAATAAAATATTGTATTTGAGTGTTTTATTAAATTCTATGACATAACAAATAAATTACATCGTAAAAATCACAGATGGGCTAACATCAAAATTAAATTTTTAAAATTTTTACAAAATATTAATGCAATATAACAATAAAAATTTTAAAGCTTTTTTTACTAATGATAAAATGTTTTGCATAATTTTTATTCGTAATTGATTGAAGAATTTTTGTGATTACACTTTTAGCTTTTCTAATATATTTAAAAATTATTACATATTTAAATCTTTCATGATTAACAAAAAATTTTTTTATCTACACTAAAAATTGGGAAATTGTTTTACTAATTGATTTTTTGGCGTTCGGCAAATACGGGCCTCTGAGACAAGAATGTGTTTACTCTCAAATGTATTTTTTCTTCTCTGATATAAATACAACGCATATCAACTATTATCACACATAAAAAATATTTCTCTATAGTTGATCTAATATTTTTTGTTACTGTTTGAAATTTAGAGTAAAAGGTGCAAAAGAATTTTTAAAATAGCACTTTTTAATGGAACAAATGTAATAATATTATTCACATATTTTATAAACTTTGCTTAATTGCTTTGATATTTATCATTATTTAAACTATTTTTCATTTATATATATCAGACATACAAAAAGTATGTATATTTTCACTTTACCTTTATTTACACAAACCTTTATCCTAAATTTAGAAAATTATGTTAAACATAGGAATTAATTTCACGCCTCGATATTTATACAGTTACAGTTACACGTTTCTATTTAAACTTCAACACGCAATTAATTTTATAATTTTTCGTTACAATTTCACATTTAATAATGAATGTAAGGAAAAGTAAATATGTTTTCGGACAATTAGTAAAAAAAATATGATTATTACTCATTTTAGGTTATATTAATTTATTTAACTTTTCATTTAAAATTAAGTTAAAATCATAGAAAAAATAATGATCAATTAACAAAGTTTTAATTATTTTATTTTCACTTAATTAAATAAAATCTAAATTTTAAATTGTATATTTTTAAACTTTACAGTTTCACGCTATAAAATTTATTGGTCTCTAAACAGTAAAATAATATTAAATATTAAATATAAATTAATAATAACTATAAATGAATTGTTTAAATTTAATTTTCAATTTACTTCTTTTTTTAAAAACTACGTTTTCAGTAATATCCTTATAAAATTCAAAGTTATATCGTTTTAAATTATTCTTAAAACATAATCTTATTTTAAATCTATTTTTTGGTTTTATATTACGATATTTGGCAGTTATAATAAGAATTTTTTCAATAACTTCGCGGTAAAATTTAGATATTTTAAAATTGTAAATTTACTTTTATGTTATCTCATTCTATCACATCGCAAACAAACCTCACTATGTATAACATATTATTCACATATATTTATTTTATATTTACAATTTATAACCTTATTTTATATTTATATTGAAATTGAAATCTTGCGCTTCTTTTTAAATAATGCATAAACTGTATGATAGATCTATAGTTAGTAAAACATTGTAGCGTTTCCTTTATTTATAAATTTATACAAGTGTGCAAATTTTAATAAATGCCTTTGATTGTCATAATATTAATCTTTTTGGTTGAACTAATTTAAAATCTATATCAAAATTTTTGGTCAGATAGACATTACACATTGTGCTAAATATTTGTAACTTTCTTTCTTCGATTTTTTCTATTTAAAGTTTTATATATTTTAAATATAATATTTTATACTTAATTTTTACTGTATTACAAAATTATATAAATTTCAAAATTTTGCTAAATTGATAAAATCTTAGAATTTGACGTAAAATAAAAACAATTGGTATAAATTGCTCATCGAATTGAAATATAAGCGATGATATGATAGTGAACTCAGCATTTCGTTTGAGGGATAATTGCTAAACTCTTATCTTAGCATTTAGTTTAATGAAAATTCATTAATCCTCTTAAGTAATTATCTTAGCATTCAAAACTAATTGTTTTGAATGAATAAAAAGAAATTAATTTAATAAATATAAATCGCATTAAAATTTAAGCACTTTTATTATATAAAATTAATGAAAAATTTTATGTAATTATAGAAATTTAAGTTATGTTTAATAATTTTTATTACTTTTACCATTAAAATTATTAAAATCTATTTTAATGTTTAAAATTTTTTAAATATTCATTTTAAATCAACAATAAATAGCATTGTTGGCAAATTTACACACACACACGAACACACGAATTCAAATATTAAGTTAAATAGATTAAAGGAATAAAAGAATTTTTAATTTTTGATTTATAGAATAAAGTTAAGAATTGTTTAAGAAGTCTTAAATTTTACGGATTGTTACAAAACATTGAAGTTGCAATTGTTCAATGATACAACAAAAAATATGTGTTTTTGAATGAAGTTTGAGTGAATTTATGAAGTTGTAAAATAAAATTACAAAATAAAAACTAAAAATACTTTTGTAATGAGTATTCTATAATTTATGCTTAAGAGAGCAATTAATGTTGTGATTTAATAAAAAATATCTCATTTACTTCTTTTAATATTAAAAGATATTACGGGATAATAATTTCATCAATTTTGAAAATATAATCAAATTTATTTTAATATATTAATATAATATAAACCCCGAGACTCTGTTTTACAGAGTGTTAAGTCTAAATGGTTATAATAAAACTAAACATTTATAACGATTTTCAAAATAAAAATGAAGTATTTAAAAATTTTGTTTATTTAATAAAAGCAATGTTTATTTAATAACATTATTATAGATATTAAAACAAATATACTTATCTTTTATATATGACTTATTTTATTTTTGAAATATTTATATAACTTACTCGTTAGTTAGTTATTGTTTAATGCATATTTGACTTATTATCGTTTTTAACATTTGGTGCAAATCAAACAAATGTTCATTATTTAATTATTCTTCGTTATACCTCACAATTTTGCTTTCATTTATCTTTTTTCTTATATTTCATATAAATTTTATGTTTAGAGTCGATTTTTATATTTGATTCAATAGTCGTTTTATTAATTTAATGTAAAACAGCGGACAATATTTCTCGCACATAAAAAATCGATAATAAACGATATCTAATACATAGTTATATAAAAGGAGTGCATTCAAATTCAAACTAAGCTTTACTAAATCAGAAAACACTGAAATGTGTTTTCATCTGTTATGCTCTACTGCTAACATCTATTTATATCTTGTTTAGGATTAATTTTTACTTTAATCATATGTAACGGACACAATAATAACCTTTATATTAATTCTGTGATATCTATCAATATCTTGATTAATTATAATTTTTCAATTAATGGACTGTAAATGTGATTTTTTTTCATTAGCCATTCTTTTCCAATTTTCCCATTTCTATCTCTTTCTCTATATATATTTAATGGAAAATATATTTTCATTGTAAAAATTCGTATAAATTCCACAATCAATGAAAATAAAATTATCATTTATTATTATATTTGTTTGGGAACATTGTGTAGCTATTGATTAATTATTCGATATCGAATATTAAATAACATTAAAGTTAGAGATTATACTATTTTAATTTCATTATCACATAAATGTCAATACTGAATGATAAATGATTTAATAGACTCAAGAATCACTTAATTAATAATTTCAGGACTAAATATAACCTATTAAATTAAATGGTTTTGATTTTGAAGCTTTAATTATAGATATTATACGACAGACAACAAAATATATCTTAATATATAGTTAAACATTTTGAGTCAACTTGTTTTTCTTATATCTCTTGGGAGAAAAGAAGGATAACACGAAAACATTTTCACATTTCAAAGAATAAAGCAATAATTGAGTATAGAGTGAAGTGTATTGAATATTAATTTTTTTATTAAAGATTTAAAGATTTCTTAACTATTTTAATCAACATTAAGGATTTCTTTTATTAAATATCTATCTCGATAACTAACTATTTAACTAAATTTTTGGTCATAAGTTATTTAAAAATCACTTATTTTGTTGACAATACATGTTACACAGTGTGATGCAAATGTTTAACTTTATCCTTTTCACACGAATATGCCATAATCTACTTTATTTTAATTATATTATATCATGAAATAATAAGCTGTAGAGGTATCGCTAATATCTTTTGTTTCTATTCGAATAAAATTTTTTACTCAATTATTAACAAAGAAGTTAATACTCGGATAAAGTGTAACAATAATTTATTTACGAGGAATCTTATTTAGGAAGCGAGCAATTTTTATAAAGTTTATCAAACGTCAAAACACATAATAATTTTTAGCCGAGTTTGAATTGCAAGAGTAAACTTATGGAAACTTATGGAACTGAGATGTCTGTCCGTATCTCCACTGACAGAAGATATAAAGTCTAGTGACCCCTAAAGTTGTGCTCTGTTGTGCCCAATTGTAGTTGTCTTTTATGACAATAAATATGTCTTTAAGTTGCTGTAGACTGCAAAATAAGTATTGCTGAATAAATTATTTAACAAATAATATGATTTTATTCATAAATTATAATACTTCATACCTCATAATGCCTATTACTTCTAATAATTACATTGTTTATTGTTTTATTGAAATTAATAGATTCGCAGATTAAAAAATTAGTAATAAATGGGTGTATTTATAATGTTAACATTTGTTGTTTTTGAAATTTTGAAAGGCAATTATTTCTAATACCGCAAAAGTTTATACTATCCAAGTTAAGAGGCTAAACGTTGATTTCGTTTTAAGAGGCAATAAAAGAGTAGATTATTTATAACTTGCGAAACTATAAATTTTGTTGAGTTACCATTTATTTTATTAGCACATGTTTAATATTATCTAAAATACTTTATGACCCCAATTTTTTGGAATAAAGCTATTTTTAGCCTGAATTTTATTGAAATTTATCACATTTGTAAGAAAAATAATACAATTTCAAAATTTTTTATTCGCAGATTATTATTGAGTTGTGCTACAATTTTATTATTTAAACTTAATGATGAATCTAAACTATACAGTGAGTTAAATTGTGGAATATTCTTTGCAAAATTTTTTACAAATAAACAAACATCACTCTAAATTAAAAATTTCATTCATATGTTTTTAGCTGATTTTGACTTTTGCATTTGAAATTTCTTTTCCTCCTTCTGTACCCTTTACTGGCAAAATATAGTTACACCATATGGGAAATTTAAACCCAAATTAGTATATACTTTAGTAGTCTAAGAATAGGTATAAGTTGGACATTATAGGTTAATATCTAGTTTTTGGTTGTTTACTTTAGTTTTGTAAAGTATTGCTCAAATGTATTTAAGAAAATTTATTTAAAAATTTGGCTGCAAATCATTGTTTGGATATGTATGTTATAATGAATAAAGAATTATTATTATATACATTATAATATATTATACATGTATATATCTTAAATCATATATATATATATATATATGATTTAATTTAAATGTCTTTTTATATAATTAATTTTAAGCATTATAATTAAAATTTTTTGTTTTGTTTAAAGCTTTACCGCAATTAAATAAATCCAAATCTGATCTTTATATTTAAAGACTATTAAGTGAGCACAGTTGGCAACCGCAGAGTAGTCATGACAACTTAACTTATTTGGTTGAGAAAACGCTAAGCGCACTGATATTTGCACCCATATTTTTGCTTTCAATCATTCGTTTTAACTTTTATTTTTTTCAATTCATACATAGTATTGAATATAAGTAATAACATGCTATTCGTATTACAGCCTATCGTGGATTTGATTCTTGAGTTATACTCATTAATAATTTTTATTTCTTAGTATAAACATTAAGCAACGCTTTGACAATAAACAATAAATAATGTTTACATCAATTATATCAATGATATATAAAGTAATATAAAGTATGATTTTATTGTTTCAGAACAATTTCAGAACAATGTCTTAATTATTCGATTTTAATAATATTTAATAATTTTTGTCGTTTATATTTAAATTTTATAGAATCTATAAATCAAATAATTATTATCTAATTTATTATTTGCATAAATTAATACAGGTTTGTAAGGCGTTGACTAACCAAAGCCCAGCGAATAAAGTGCTGATAGTAAACACTGGAAGCATATCAGAATTATATCATGTTATAGTATTAATAACGTGTATTAATCTCGCGAAGATCATTGAAACTGGACTTTAGTGAAAGCAGTTTAAGAGAAAGTCAAGTTCACGGGTGGAACTTTACATTGTTTTTGTTTGTAAACAATATAATTGAATTGTTAATAAATGTTCAATATTTTCTAACATTTTTTTTATAAATACATATTTATTAGTAACTATTATAAGTTAATTTATAATATGTATTGTTTTCAGTAAATTTATTCAAATTAATTTTGTATAAATATTTTAAATTTAATATAACTTTAATTTGTTTAATTTATTTGTAAAACTATTAAATAAAATATATTTATATCAAACGATTGAATATATCATAAGTTTAGCGTGTGTCAAATAATTCAACAAACAATTTACATTTTATAAAGTTATGTAGAGTTGAGAAAATTAAAATATTTGCAATTAAAAAACACATATTTGAGATTCATATTGAGTGAACACAGTTAAAGTAATTGTGTTAAGCTTTGATAAAAGGCATGAGATTGAAAGGCTTACAGGCTTTTCTTAGAACAACTTAGAGCGAGAACCTGTTTGTAAGCCAGTAAGTTATTTAACACACGCTATAATAATTTTCTTATATTTAATAATGTTATTAAAATTAATTAATGCTATAAATATTATAACCAATTTTGTATTTATTCATAACTTGATTTCTATACATCTATCAATATTTATATCAAATATTAAATATAATTGAAAATATATTATAAATTTAATTAAATGTTAAATCATTAATAAATTAGTAAGAAAATTTGAATAATTAAAATTAAAATTGAATTATTTTAAAAGTATTTTAAATCTTTTGTAACAAAATAAGTTATTGCTATATTTTTTGATTTTTGAAAAAATTAACTTTCTTTATATAGCTTGCGGACTAATGGTATATAATCTATCTTCTTAGTTAGTTTCTCTCTCTCTCTCTCTCTCTCTCTCTCTCTCTCTCTCTCTCTCTCTCACTCACTCTCACTCACTCACTCACTCACTCACTCACTCACTCACTCACTCACTCATTATTTTATGTTTTATTGTCTTTTTTTGTTTATTTTTAAAGGAAATTTTGTAATTGATATTTTTGGTTCATTTTACGAATGATAGAAACAAAGTAACAAATCTATAATAGTCATGAACAGGGCATGGAAAATAACTAAAATAACTATTTGAGGCGTAAGCAACTATTTTAACTATTATTAACTATTTTAGTGTTTTATAAGAAAACCTTAGTAAAACCTTCTAGTTTTTACAAATTTTTATAAAATTTTCTATGAAAAATGTTAATAGTGTTAAAGCCCTTTTTTAAAATGGGTATTTTAATTATTTGATGGCCTATGAGCCTCGCCAGGATTTTTGGAAAAAAATTCATTATAGATATGTTAAGGTTTAAAAATGAAATTTTAAAAAAATTCGAAATTTTTTCTTATCTATAATTCAAAAAATTGTCTCACAAATCCGATGAGTTTTTACCTCCCCCTAGATTTTTGGCTCACATGCTAGAGTTTCCCCCACCAGACCTCCAGAGCATGAGGACCCCTGACTGTCTGTGCTTTTATACAAATTATAATCACAACCAAAATTTCAAAATGTTTTCGAACGTGCATTTAATATAAATTAATTTTAATTGATAAAAAATTAGATTTTACATAAAGACACTTAAAATACTATTTTATGACTCGTATTAACGTTAAATAATTGCATTAAATATCTTTAATATTGTTATAAATAATATTGTTTATATAAGTTATAATAAGTAATGTAAATTTATTTGTCATATTTATCAAATATTATTGCTGCCAATATTAAGTGTGTAAAAGCCCTGAAAGGACACTTTCTGGCAATACGATTACGTGTACGCACAAGCTATCGATATTATAAATAGTATAATTTGTAAACTTAATCATTGAATATCCGAAGGCGAACATAAAACCATTTATATTATTTCGATGTATTTCTTAAATATTGGCCCTCAAATCTAATTTATATTTGACTTTTACAGGCATATTACGAGATATTTATAGTGAATATAAATTTGTATTTAACATTTATACAGAGTGAGCATAACTTATTTATTATAGTATTTAAGTATGACATTAGACTTTAATCAAGAAATTATTTAATGATCTCTCTTTTATTTAACCTATATATTGATATTAATTTTAAGATTTTACTAACAAAATATTGCAAAAGTTTAAAAAATTATACATTATATATTTAATATTATTAGATTATTCAATTGAATTATTGTTAAAATCAGACAATAAGAAAATGCATATATTAATCTAATTTGATTGATAAAATGAGATATATATATAAATAAGATATAAACATTTTTGAGCTTAACTTTGTGTAACATTTCTTAAGGAATTTTTGTCTAAAACCATATTTTAAATTATCTTAAAATCTATTGTGGAAAAATTCTGTTATGAAA
>JAQIYA010001935.1:0-11162 GCA_034699355.1 Microtritia minima
AAAAGGATTACTCTCGAAATGATTCGTCAGAATGAATGGTATCTTTTGCCCATTAAGAGTAAAACAGAAAGAAAATATGCCTTCAAAAGTTCCTATTAATATATTTAATAAAAGAAAGAAAATGGTTTGCTTTTTAGTTTATAGACAATATTAATGTGATTATATTACTTCGACTGTTTGATCAAACAAATCATTATTCAATTCTATTCTGTTTATCATTAAAAATAAAATAAAATAATCTCTTATGATTTACATTTTGCTATCTAACTATCTGTTTGTTACAAAATACAATATTCGTATTTATAAACTCAATTGATTTAATTCTAAAATTTATTTCTGTACAATCAGTAAAAATGAATTTTTTGATTTTGTAATTTAAGTAAAATTAAAATTATATAATAAATGAACACAAAATAATAAACAAAATGACATTAATGTTATTATAATAAATACATATCAACTGAAAAATAATATTAAAATAATCACTTAATTATAATAAACATAATTTTTATCAATCAAAATATTGATTAATTATAACATATTATTTCCTCATATCTATTAATTTTATTATTAATAATAATATTATTAATAATTAATTATTTACAATTTTATAATAACATTATTATTATTACTTGAATAATCCACGAAACCTTCATTTGAAAATTTGTTCTGAGTTTCGTTTTGCTTAACTTCGCAATCAATTGATTTTGGTTTAGGTTTGCACAGAGTTGCAAAAATATTAGTAAATGGACATTCAATTAAAATGTAGAACACGTACGCGAAAAAGACGATTATGATTAAATCGAACACAATTATTTGAGCCTAAAATGAATAAAAAATTATCAGTTAAATTGTTTTTATTACAATCAGTTTATTTAACTATTAATTAAATAGGAGGTAGAAATATTTTTATAAGAAATTGACTAAATTAATATGAGATCGAATGCAGCATAATTTGGTTTTGTGATGTAAAATTGAATACATGACTGGATTTTAAAAATTTTAATGTCTGTTTGAGAATATTTTCAATTTATTTGTAAATGATTTAAATAGTCATACCATAACTGCATCTGTCATTATCCACGTTTCTTTCACCGTAAATACGCGATAAATTAAAACAATAAAATGAACAAAAAATATGCTAAAAGAGAGTTGAGATAAAGGACGAAACGCTTCCCACGAGAGAATATGATTTACAAAACCTATAGATTTAAAAGTTTTTAATGACTAAATTAAGCATAATATTTTGCATATAAAAAACTCTTTCACCTCCGAAGCCGGAAGAGCAGGCAAAGAATATCCAGGCATAGCCGATAACGGACACCACTTTACCGATCGAAAACCAGAGCAGAGCATTACAATCAGACACCGGTGAGTCTATTCGCCAAAGAGAGTTGTTCCACATGTACACCACCGCAATCGAGACCACAGACATGGGCCAACATATTCGGCAAAATAATGTGCTCGGTTCGGCTTTCTTTCGCAGAGCATAGCCGGCAAGTATGCCGACAAAAAAACTGGGCGCGTATATGGTGGTACTCATGTGATACCACGTCCACGAGCTGAACAGCTCTTCCATAGATTCGATCTTAAACTTTTGGACGTACGGTCTAATCCCGAACAGCAGAGTCGGCGCAACGCTTAGCACTAGAGAGACCACGAGTGCCAATGTATTGACGCAAATGCCGAGTTTGGCATTTTTGTGGTACAATAGCACTAACGGAGGTGTTATGATTGTGAGCTGAAATAGGGCGGACAAGTACCAGGTCGGAGGATTGCACTGAGAGATATTTAATCATATATTGAATTAATGCAGCAATTCATATTGAAATTTGCGTACCACAGGAAAAGTGAGCTGCCGTTCAATAATACCGAACGCGTCGTTGTAATTGCTTAGGTATAGAAAGCTGTTGAGAAGACTCGGCACGCTTTGACAGCCGGGAAGCACCCAATTGACGCCGGTCTCCCAAATCGGTCCGTCGCCGAACAGCGGCAATAGAAAGTAGAACAGCATTGAGCCGAGTAGCGGTACCGAAAATTTAAGCCATCGATCGAAGATGTATCTGACGAACGAAAATTGCCCACATTTTTCCAGTTTGCCGAGCAGTCCGTACGACACGATGAAAGCGCTGAATGAGTGAAAGTGAAAAACTTTACATTTTAATAAATTTTGTTATAAAAGCAAAATACAAATATGTTTTCATTGCACCTCAACGTAAAGAGCGCGTCAACGACTTGCGGACTTCTAATGAGAAAATATCTGTTAGAGTGGGCCAACTCGATGGGAACGGTGGCGAAAAATCTTCTCATGGCGTACATACCAAGGCTGGGCGCGAACGTGTAGATGTGGACGAGATAGATGTTGACAATGAGCAACAGTCGGATCGTGTCGAGAGCCGCAAATCTGCTGCTCTTCTTCACTAATGATTTACTATTTGAAATGATAGAGAACGAGACGAGTATCTCTTTGCCGATCGATAATGTTTGGCTTTCTTTTGGGTAACAATTTAGAAAAATCTCTGCCGCAGTGCTAAACAGTACGAGAATAGCCAAACATGATAGCGTTAAGCTGTGAAAACAATTTTCGCAATTCAATAGTTTGAATAAATAAAATATTATTTATGACATGCAATGATATGTTTTACATGGAAAATATTTGCATCTTTGTAAGTGTGACTTCTTTGTCTTTTATTTGGCAATTTGGTGCGATTTCTATTGGCATTTTTATGAGGGGAAACAATACTGAAAAAAATGTTGAGAAAAATTTTCTTTAAGACAATTTTAAATAATGTCAATACAGTTATACCCTGAAGGCAACAAAAATGTTTACCTGTTTAAAATATTTCGTAAAAAGTTTAGTATACTCTCTATTAGCTATCTTTTATCAGGTTTTCCAGACAAACCAGCTTTTAAATGACGCACTTTCTAATTATAGTCACAAAGAATTTTTGGAGAAATGATTTTTTATATACTAAGTATTACTTGAGATCATTTAAAAATACAATAATTCGTATCTATTAGAAAGAGCAAAATTTTTCTTGTGATTTAAATTGCTTTCTCTTTCACACTACCGCTCAATGTCTTGTTTTCCTATCCTTTTATTTTTCTTTTTTTTTCTCTTTTTATAAAAGTTATTGTAATACAATTTAGTGTACAGTTTAATAATAAATAAATTCTTACATTTATTAATTGCAGTCTCTATTTCTCCAGAATCGCAATTTGAAGGCACGCACAGTCCGAATCGAAATATAGACCCATTAAGCAAATTCATAAAACCGACAAATCTCTTAACCGTTGGAAACATTTGCAAACCATAGTTTTCGGCAAAGATTACTGATCTATTAAACACTGGATCTACTTGTGCTTCAAATGATGAAGAGATATCATACTCCGGCACTGGTAGGATGACATTTGCGAGACAGTATTGTCCTTTAATTGATTTCATAGGGCTCTCCACATGCAGGCATTCCTCGTATTGACCAAAACTAGAAAAAGTCCCCTCAAATAAATTGGTGGGCAAACGAGCGCTCGATTCCAAAACTGTTAAATAGTTTGCGCAAAATAATCAAACAATAACTTATTTTCAAATGAGGATTTTTGACATTTAATGTCTTGTGTAAGAAATAGATTTATTAATAAAATTGTTTAGTTGTTTAGTGAAAAAATAACAAACAAATAGCAAAGAAGAAAATATGAAACAAACAATATACTGGTCATAATATTAGAATATTGTTTTTTTTTTTGATAAATAGAAACAATCATTAAGAAATTTTATTTCAGCAAATAAGATAATTTTTAATAATTTATGTTCAAAATGGACTTACATTTTCTCGCCCAAAATTCATTATTTCTTGCGGCCATAAATATTCTGGTCATCGATATGAGACAATCACTCGATAAGGCAGTATAAGCGCCCGTTTCTTGCAAAAAATCCAAAAACTCGAGGGCCATATATTTATTCGGTACGAATATATTTGCTATATTTTCCAAATTTTTAAGTCTATCGAGGGTCTCATTTATTTGATTAACTCTTCTGCTAATCGGTACGCCTCTACCAGACTCGTGAAGACGTCTAATTTTAGTGATCAAACTTTGCGAGTTATCATTGTCCACATCTTCATCTTCATCTTCATTCTCTTCAATGTTCGTGTTAGAAGTAATATTTACTTTTCTATTAATAGTCGAGTTTTTTGTCTCATTAGTGTGAAAGTCATTATCCATTTCTTTATTTTCCATATCATTAAAATAATCACCGATTTCTTCAACAGAACTAACAATATTTTTACTTAAAATTGTCAATAAACTTAAAAATATAAGTTGAATTGCTTTAACTTTAATTGTATTCATTTTTAATAACAATTTTTTGCTATAATTTTATTTGTTTAAAATCACAATCAGAGACTAATTCAATTGATTATTGAAAAATAACTTAAATGCAAGTAATATGTGTGCTTTCATTGGAGGTCAATAAATGTGTGACTCGCAAATAAGTTTGTGGTGCTTTAAATTGAAGAAAATATAGGCCCCTCTCTCTGCCAAATTTAAAGGTAAAAGTGAAACGTGAAGGTCATTGACGATTGACTTCTTTGACGTCAGCTTTTTTTCAGTAGAATTTAAGAAACAGGATTTTAATCCATTAATTTTATCTATTAATCACTTATTATTTTAATTTAAGTCGCAAAACATAATACGTAATATAATAGGTAAGACGTAATGTCTTTGAGACGGACTAAGAATGTATTTTTTTATGAATTTTTCTTAAAATGTAATTGAATATAAAAGTAAAATTATAACTTAATTACAATATTTTTTTGCAAATATTAACATTCATGTAAATATTGCACACTAACCCTGATCTAAATAAATACACGTACAAATTCCTTGGAGTATCAAAATCTAATGAATAAATTAAAAATTAAATACATATTTTTTAAATAAATAATTTTTTTAAGTAACAATTTATTACTAGAATTGAAAAATGTAAAATTTCACGTCGTTTGACATCACAAAAAGGAATGATTTTGTTTGTAAAATTTATATTTATTTTAAAATTATGTTTATAAAATGGTTAATATAAACATTAAATAAAATCTCAATAACTATTTAATTTTATATTTTATAATAATTAAAATGATGTAATTATGTATATTTAGACTTCTCCTTTTGTAAAAATTAACTTTAAATTAATAAATATAATAATTTTATTATATTTATTATTTAGAATAATTTATTTTATCAGTACCACAATTTTAGAAATCTTACATAAATTATTGTTTATCGCTGTTTTAACAAATACTGTATTTTATAAATATTTGAATACATAAGAGCCTTAGAATTCAACTAAAAGCTTATAGCATTCGGTATATCACAATATCCTTATACCCCTTATAGTTTTTAATTCTATAATAATTTTTAATCTTAAATAAAATAATAAATTTATATGCCCTAGATAATATATTGTTAGTAATTCTTGATAAATTAGCTCAAAACAAAGTTTATTACATTTTAGATATCAATAGTTAACAACAAGAAAAAGTTCATACAATTGCTTTATATAATTTAATAATCTTATTCAAACAATAGCTGTAATAAAATTAGAAATTTCTAACTCATAGATAAACATTTCAGTCTATTTCAATCTATTTTTTATATATTTTTGTAAATAAACTATTTATTTCAGAATATGTTTACTTCTATTACTAATATTACTATTATTTACTTATTGCATCTTATATTAGTGTTGTTTACTCTTTGTAACGATATAAAAGACAGCTTGAATTGATATTTCATAAACTTTTATTTCTTCAATTTTTTATTTTTCAAACAATTAACGAAAATTTTATAAATTAACTAACAGTTAAAGTCATGATTAAATTGCTCATTTTATTCAGTGTACTTTTAGTTTGGTAAGCATTCTTTAAAGTTTTTACAGTATAATCAAATTTATGATAGAAATTTAAGTTTAATTTATAAAATTTCTAATTTCTTATTATTATTATGATAAACTCAGCCATGGTTTGACTTGCAATATGAATCTTCCCGCTGAGCATCAGAGAGCGGCCTGCATTGCCTCGTGTCAGATTCAGAATTGTGCCACTGGTTATTGCAGTGGCTCTACATGTGTGTGCAGTCGATGCGGTTCTGGCCCGCCGTGGGGTTGAAGTCGGCTTCACTCAACCATAATTACCGTCTATCACTACGCAAATTAAATACGATTATTGCTTTATATTAAACTTTCTTTTCTATTCGTCTTTCGCTATTTTCTTCAATTCATGAACTGTTTAATTATAAATGATTAAACAATATAGCTTTTTAACGTTCAATGTTATAAATTTTAATGTTATATTATAATATCAGACTTATAACATTTTTATTTATATTTTATAAAATAATGTATTTTCCTTTCTTTGTATTTTCTATTAATCTAATTTGAAATAAATTCATTTTTCACTTTATTAATATTAAATAATAAATTTTAGCAGTTTTTTAAAAATATTTTTTTGAATGAGTTGGCATAACTTTTGAAAATATTCCGACGAGTATTTTGAGTATTATTTGAAAATAAATACATGTATTTATTCTTATATAACAAACCAATAGTAGAGTAACGGAATTACTATATTTTTAAATTTAAATTTAATAGATTTTATTTAAACTGCAGGTTTAGATATTTACAATTCTTAAATCTTATTTTAATTCATTCAAAAAATAAAAATCAATTTAAATTACTTTATATATAGAATTAAAACTTATATTATTTGGCATATAGTTTATATCGAAATTTTCTAAACTAAAGAAGTGAACAAAAGTAACGCGAGGTTTATTGATAGCGAGTTCGACTAAGGCTTCGATTGTCTTTATAGATATGTTTGGCATCGGATAGAAGCGCAACGAAGTGATGTGTCGACACTTTTCGATGAGTGATCGCATACCAAAGTCAGTTATGCCACTGTAACACGTCTGCGATGCGCTGAAATAGGTCTCGATGGAGACCACTTTCAAGTGATTCAGTTGTGACAGGCAAAGTAAGGCGCTGTCAGTTAAGTCGCATTCCTCTTCAAATTCAAAATAGATGTACTTTAATCGCGGCAAATGAGTGTCGATGTGAGTGAAAAAATGGTCCGAAATGGGGGCGAATAGAGTTAAGTGCGTTAAATTTTGACAGCCCTTTAGTAATTCGCTTTGAATATCATTGTTTTCTATGCTTTTCTTAAATAGACCATAGCTTCGCAAATCTAAATGCAAACTTTCTAATTGAACGAAATGAGACATTGATTTAAATAATTGCTTTATATCGATGTGATTGCCGTCACTGTTGATAAAACACGCCAAAACCCAGCGTAACTTTTTTAGTTTATTGCTATTAAATAGTTTAAGATTATGAGCAAAGTTTGGCGTCAATTCCGTGCAGAATATAAATTCAACGTCTAATGTCTCGAGATTTGTAAATTGAGATAATTGTTTCATAAAGACGTCCTGACATGTGCTCATTGATTGTGTAAATAATTGAGTGACAGTAAATGATGTGTTCAGTTGTTTAACTGTGTTTTTATAACTGTCTGTAATTATTTCCATGATTTGCATATTATTGCAGAAAAGAGTGTGCAGTTTTGCTAGTTTTGGTAACAAAACAATTTTCTTTTGATCATCTATTAAATTGCTTATGTCTATACATTTAATTTCAAGCAAATTGGGACACAATCTAAACATCGTTCGACACTTGTTATCAATCATCTCATCATTACAACCATAATCAAGCATTAATTTAACGCATTTCAATTGTTTACCTCTTGTTTCGGCAAATTTAATTAAAATATCTTCGCTGATATATTTAATGTTAAGCTCAATCGATGTTAAAAGCAAACAATTTGATGACATCAACATAAATGTGTTTTTCAAAATAAAAGATTGACAGTTGAAAGCGATGTCTATGTGCTGAACATACCGACACTTACTCAATATATTTTTATGATGATAGACGTCTTCGAAGTTAGTCAACATTTGTTTTCTGTAAAATCTGCTCAAATTTAAAATGGTTAACCTTTTAAATACGCATCTCTGCCACTGATTAGAGACGCACTCGAATCTGAATTTGTCTTCAATTGATAAATATTGTACTATCTCTTCGCATAAATCATCGCAAAATCGATCAAATTTTTGTCTCTCATTATTAACTAAATATTTATTTTTAACAAAACTGACCAATAAATTGCTTAATATAGACATTTCTGTTTTTACAAATTAAATTGAATTTCTTTTATTAAAACTATTACTTTAGCTTTATTTAATATTTAAATATTTAAATTTAGTCCATTCTTTACTACTGCTCCTGTATTGGTGTGATTCTCGCACTACTATAACAATAAAAAAAAAGCAAAAGTTTACTTTTAATAAAACTCTTTTATTGTTGTTTACAGTATTGGCAATACTTGTACTATTATTTTAATTAATGATACGACAATTAAATTTTTAATTTATTTAGATTTCATAAGCATGTTATGCATAAGTTTTAGTTAATAAAACTACAAAAAAATATAAATATAAAATTTAAATCCAATAATTAAAAACATTGTCACACTCACACGCACACACTTTATTATTTTAAATTAATTATAGCGATAAAGATTATAAATTATTTTGTATAATTTATTATGCATTGTTTTGTATTAATATTTTTGAGCATTACATTGTAATAAACTAATTTAATTATATGTTTCGATTTTAATAAAAATTGCAATAATGTTGAATTTACTAGACATTACATGTAAAAGTCAAGCTTTGAAAATAAATAATACCCTAAATTTCCATTAATAGTGCGCACTTAATAGTGCCCATCTATAATGCGCACTCAATTATTAAGATAAATTTAAAAGATAAAGATAAGTACTTTAATGATACTTTTCTTAGAAAATTTTCTTGAATTTGGCAAATATGGGTATATTTAGAGAATTTTTACACACATTTATGTAAAAATTCTGCAAAAGTTCGTGACATTGAAATTTTTGAATAATGTTTGCATGTATTAAACGCACACATGCATAATGCGAATTGATTTTCAATAATTTTCATTTTTTCTTATTTCAAATTTCCATTAATAATGCGCGAGCATTATGTATGGAAATTTAGGGTACTTTCAAATATAAATTATGCTTTGAAGTTTGGAGAAATATTTATGTTGAAGTAACATCACTTTTTAATTTAATAATATACTCCAAACATTTTATTTGTCCGCTAATATATAAATAACTTGATTGAATGAAGAAAACAATTTTGAAACGAAAAAATTATTCTTTCAATACCAGTCAATGACAATAAAGCATATGATAAGAAAATTATTGTTAAGCATTTGGCCGTGAAATGATAGCTCTATCATATATCATAACTGTGTATAACTCTATGCTAATAATCCATTATAATGTTGGTTTCATTAATTGATTGTCAGCCGTGAAAAGTTTGAAATTTTGATATGAATGGCAGATGAATATAGACAATACAAATGTTAATACTGTTTAATAACAAAATATATTAATCGCTGAGAAAGTATTTCTTTCTGTGTTAAGCAATAAGACTTAATACAACTATAGCTTTAAAATAAGATTTGAAAATGAAATTTAAGTTACATGTATTATCTTTGGTTATTTATTTGACTCTTAATAATTTCACGCAAAGTTATGTGACTTCTGTTGACACAAATTCAGATGATAATGATTGCTCCTCTGATGATTCAGACTGTCTTGAAAATGATAGTAATATTGACTGTAATGAAGAAAACCCTTCACTTATTGACGAATTGATTCGCATTCGCAACGATGGTCTTAACGCCACACTCACTCACACTGTGGACCATATTAACCAAACATTTGCCATATTTTCTAACATAAAAAATTTGGCGCAAAAAATTTTGACCCCAAGAAGATCAACGGTGGCTAAAATGGCCGAAATATTGTCAACTCTAGATTTATCAAGCAATTGCCTCAATTCGTTGGTAATGGCATACAAAGCATTTAATGAAAACGAGTTGTGGCCTATTAAATGTATACAAATTTTATGGATTTAATAACTTTAATAACTTATTTTTAAATTTCACTCTTGATTTAATAGTTATCGAATCTACAGGCGGCGTACCATCGAGTCTAACAGAGCAGACCTTTTCTAGTTTAGGTGATTATGACCAGTGTCTGGACATTCACAATTCAGCCAAATATGAGAGCGATTTAGCTATCACTGGCCAGTATTGCTTATTAAAATTTATCGCTCCCTATCCGCCAATTGATTCATATAAAACTGGTGATACCATTAACAATGAATTTATTGATACTCTATTGAATTTATTCAAAGCATATAATTTACAACACATGGCATCGACAGCGAGAGTTGTTGAAGGATTAAATATTATTAATGGCAAAACATTTCGTTTGGGCATTTGTGTGCCGTCTAATTGTGGGCCTAAAGAAGTAGAATACAATCTCAATCAATGTAAGTAACGTTTAATATTTAATTATTATTAAAAATTTTATTACATTTAAAACTTTATAATATACTTTAATATAGTATATTCGGTTAAATAAAGACCAAAATTTGTGTTTTTTTTGTGTTAAATAGAAATCTTACTAATCATAATTATAGTTATTATTATAGTAAAAATGAATTAAATTGAATACAATTATGCATTTTAAGTGATTCTTCAGTAAAATTACGGCATTTGTCATTCAATAAATTTTAATATAGATTAAATGAACGCTCAACTGAATCAGAAACAATCTGTGCGTACTTTACGAATTTTGCGTACTCAAAATCTTCGCAGTTACAAAATTTTTTGTAAGCAGAATTCTTTATTAAACATTTTCCCAACTTTTTTCATATCCTATTAACTTCTCTAATATGTGGTAAATCAGTTATTCGATTCTTACGAAAGTTGTCATAAAGATTAACAGCACTCCATGCCTGTTATCTCAATTTATATATTTAATGGCATGCATTGCTCTCATATTTAATAAAAATGCTAAATTATTAATTATTTTTAAGCTAACTTTTAAGAGTAGATTTGAACGCTATACCCATTTAACACGCGTTTAATATTGTAATAAAGAAGTGTGTTTTAACACAAATGTCCGCTCTTTATTAATCACCTATAAATTCATTATATGCATAATAGGCCGGAC
>JAQIYA010001936.1:0-11155 GCA_034699355.1 Microtritia minima
TATACATGGGTGCGGGGTATCGAAGTAAAATTAGGGTAATTAAATTTAAAATTCGTGTGCTTCCTCTATTTGTGTTTCTAAATAAATGCTGGCCATTTTTAAAAATCAAACCATTAATTTGCTTTACTTTTTTATATATATTTATAATATTTATTATACTAAATTAGTAAATATTTATATTAAATAATTTTTAAAATAATTTTCTAATTTTCTAAAATAATTTAGTAAATTTAAATTTTGTTTACCACTACTTCATTAAAAAAAACTAGCATTTTGAATGTAAAAATTAAAGGTTATATAATATAATCATCTGATTAATTTAATTTATAGCAGTTATATTAATTTAAGTAAATTGTTAAATTAGTAAAGAATCATTGAAACATAAGTGGATTAAATACCTGAATTAAATAGTATAATATGAATACTGGAACACAAATGACCAAAAAATATGGTGTTTGAATTGAGATTATAAAAATAGTGGCCAATAAGTTAAAACCAGTGTTAAAAACGACTCTATAAATAAATAAATAAATTTTAAATTAATATTTGTATATATTTTTGAAAAGTATTTAAAATCTTAAATTAAATTAAATTAAATTTTAAATTTTAATATCATAATCTTTTGAAATACAATTATATAAATATGGTATTTGAATTGTAAATTTTTCTAAAGAGTATATTTTATATTAAAATATTATGTTAAAACCAAAATAATTTTAAAAATACAGTAAAAGTTTAGTATATTAAAATTTTTAAAGACAGTTTTAAAGTAATTTATATATTCTTTTAGAAAAAAGTTTGTTTTTGTTAAGAATACAAAACATTGAAAATATTATTTCTATACAATATTCATCAAACTTTTAAAATTTTTATCCGTAAATTACTCAAAATTACTTACAATTGGTATTGAATTAAAATATTTAATCTTAAAAAACTAAAAATACATTTGTGAGTATTCTCAGATCTAAAACGATAGAAATATAAATAAATATATATTTAATGTAGAATAAAGTTTACTAAAAGATTTTTTGGCAATAATAAAAAAAGCGCTCGAGGCTGGAATAAAGTGCATCACCACTTCATTTACTGAAGGCGTCTAACTTGAAACCATTATCTCAAACCAAAGCAGTGAAACTATCATGATTTGTCTGACAAATAAGCGAACGAAGCCGAGCAGACAACACATAATTATATAAGACATAAAGTTTATAAACTTGTACTTCAGCTCAACTTCAGTTATAATCGTTTGGTAATAAAATATCGGGCATTCACAATAATTATTTATCTTTTAAAACTTAAGCCAAAATTTCCTTAATGTATGATATTTAACCACGAAAGCAAAACTTGTGCAAATCACGAAATAGCCACTATTATTAATACAATAAAGAAAAAGAAACAAATTGTTATTATTAACATTTAATGCATATCCACAGTATGAGTGCAGTTGTTTAGTTAATTTTGCGTTACCAATATGTCTATTACAGGTTAGACTATGTTTTTGCTACAGAAAAAAATTATAATAAACCAATTAAATACAGGAGATATTCGATTATAGCAGACCTGACAATAGAAAAATTCGATTATGGAAACGGTTTCTGAAAACACTGATTGACTCTATGAGGCGTATAATGTTAACCGTACTCGATTAGAGCAAATTCGATTATAGCAAATATTCAATAGCGTTTATTATTGATAATGTGTTTCAGTAACTTTTTTAATTTGTGTAATAATTTCAATAAAAGCAAAACACAACAAAATAAAGTTGACTAAACTTAAAGTATAAATTTGTTGATAGATCTAAATTAATTTAGTTTATTAGTGAATGCAATGCCTATGGACTGCCAATGAATAACATGTTGTGAACTGAAAAAAGCAGACAAAATTGCTAAAGAATTAAATAAAACTCTATTTAAAGCTTTATATTCAAATATTTAGAAAACGAAATAATGTTCAATTTGAGACAATTAAAAGCGAGTCTGAGTGTGTTTCGATAGAAATAACTAGTAATTGGATTAAGAATTTGGTTTAAACTTTAAGAAATGATAAAAAAATTTAAACCCGAAGATATTTATACCGCCAATGGTTTGTTTGACTATTACTGCCGAATGAGACATTAAGAATTGAAGCAAATAGATATAAACCCCTTTAATTAAACTATTCAATTATAGTAACAACTATTCTGAGCACAGAGAAGTTGAGAAACGAGAATCAACTGTATTATATCATAGCACAAAAAAAGACATCCATTCAAATTTATAATTAGACTTAAATATTAAATAATCATAATTAATTAAAAATAACTAAATTCAAAATTAATAATTTACGATAAATTTTGTATACCTGATTGTCATTTGAATAATGGTATCCAAAACATCGATATCTTTACTGAAACGATTGAGAATACGGCCCATTGGAGTGGTGTCGAAGAACATCATCGGCGCGTGCATTATAGTGCTTAAGAGTTTCTCATGCAGTGTAGACGAGGCGAGGATAGTCCCGAAAATATTAGAGATCCACGCGAAGGCAACAAAGAAGCCTTGACTGCATCCAATTAACGCATATATTCCTAATCTATATAACGATTGTCTCCTACTCTCATCGGTGTCCGAAGTCCACGCCGCGAGCCAAAAGCTTGAGCCCGCGTTCGTGGCATTTTGTGAGGCGTAACAAATAACGATAAGCGATGACCAAAATAATGTCATCGCTTGAGCATATTTTTTATAAACAGAAAACTTGATGTCTCCCGTTTCAGCCTTTTCTATTTCGACCAACTTCTTCGTGTCCAACTGCTGAGTCTGTTTTTCAATGGTTGACGATTGCCTTCTGATCTTATGTTCTTCGGCAACAATTTCGTTATCTTCTGATTTATTAGTAGAGTATTGATTAATTAGATCAGCGAAGTCTCCATTTTGAGACATCAAATCATTATACGTCCCGATATCACTAATTTCTCCTTTTTTAAGAACTATAATCAAATCCACTTCAGGCAATATATATAAGCTATTTGTAACCAATAATCTAGTTTTATCGCGCAATAATCCTGTTTTCGAGCTCAAGACTTCATCTAAAATATGTTTGCCAACATGACTATCGACTAGAAATAATAATAATTATTATTAATATAATTTTATTACAATAATAATTTGAAGGTAATTAAATTCATGTAAACAATTAGTTAAAATAATAATAATCTGCATTTAAATAATATATTGATATATTTTAATCAAACCATAAATAATACACATGTATATGTACTTTAATATATAGGTTCAATTATTTTAATGAATAATACAGATTCTAAAGTTTTACAAGCCTTAAGCATAAATTAAGAAATAATAATTATTATTTAATAATTATAATTATTATCTCATAACTCATTGTTATATAAGAAAAGTATATAAACCTGCAGACAACGGATCGTCGAGCAGATACAAGTCGGCATCGCTATAGCAAGCTCTGGCCAGACTGACCCTTTGCTTCTGACCACCGCTCAAATTGATGCCCTTCTCGCCGATTTCGGTCTCGTCACCGCCGGCCAAAACTGACAAATCCTGTTTCAAAGCGCACGCTCGAATCACGTTCTTATATTTATCGTCATTCAAGTTGGATCCGAAAATGATATTATCCTTAAGTGTTGCGTTTTGAATCCATGCCTGTTGCGGCACATAAGCGATTTTGATGTCTCCGTTCACATTAATATTTCCGCTAATTTTCTCCATTTCTCCAAGAATTGCACTTAAGAGTGATGTCTTACCCGAACCAACCACTCCCACAATAGCGACAAAGTTTCCTTTACTCACTTTTAGATTAATTTTGTTAAGAATAGGTTTTGCTTCTTGATTATCGTTTTCTTCTGGATTATCCCAAGAAAACGCACCGTTTTCTATAGTTACCACTTCTTTATTAGAAATGTTATTTCTGGTTACATATCCACTCAGTTCTGAAGAGTTTAGAAAATTATCGAGACGTGTGAGCGAAACAATTGTCTAAACAAAACATGTTTTAAATATTTATTTGATCCAAATGAAAAAAATAGTGTTATCATTGCTTACTAAAATCAAACTCGTAATCATATTGGGAACCATTGTTAGTGGTATTCGTAGTAAATTGAAAAGAGCTATCGATACGAATGCTTTTTGAGCAGTCAATACATTTGATGCATCCATCAAAACATAAATGGCAAACGTCACCAGTGATACCAGGAATGGCGAAATTGTTGAAAAGCAAACATAAATCGACATTAAAAGACCACTTCGACGAAGAAATTTTAATTCTTTTGCTCGTATTGATAGAATATTTTCAATAAATGCTTCCTCCCAGGCGTATAACTATTGCAACATTTTTAATTTTAATAATTAAAAATATATAAAAATAACAACATTATGGTTAAAAAGTTTATAATTAATATTCTAAGTTTAAAGCGTTACTTTAACACAATAGATTCGATTAATAGATTATTATTTGAGATAATAAAGTTAGCACAAAGTACTATAAATTTTTCTAAATTAAAAGGATAAAAAGTATGTAGACTGAGCCTCGAAACAGTCTAAAATATATTTTAAGCCATAAAAGAAAAAAGTACTGAAGGATAATTAATAAAGACTAATATTAGTATTATATTTGCTAAAAATATTGCATGATTTAAAAAATATGTTTAAATAATTTATAAATATTATATTTATATTTTTAAAATATGTCGAATTTTAGGGTCTCTATAATTTATAAGTAGTAATATAATATGAATGCATTGTAAAAGATATCATAAATGTTGTCTATACTGTATTGCCAATTATAAATTTGTTAATTGTTCAATTAGTTATATTGTAATTTGACATCAATATTCTTTTATTTTATCTAACATATAAATGTTGCTGACTGTTAAGATTGTACTTTATTATGATTTACTTTTTTTGAGTTAAATGAGGTAGAATTTGGTTAATGACAGAAAATTTTTTTAAAAGAAATATTAATATATCTTTTAAACCACGAATATGTTTCTTTAACTGGAAATAAGTGAAAATTAGTAATTTAATGTTAAAGTATATTACACAAAATTTGATCGAAAGAATCTACTGCTATAAATTCAGTTCAACATATAAAGCACACAATGTGCTCACTAAAAGCTATGCGCTCTAAATGCATGGCTAAACAATATATAAAAGCTAAATCTCAAAAAGAGATAATAGATATAACATATTCTGTTAATTAAGTTAATTAATCATACTTTTAGAACTTTAATGCCGCTCAAAATTTCGTTAATTGACTTAATTCGCTGATCTTTAAGTTTCATTTGTTGTGCTTGAATGGCTTTCACTTTTCCAGCAACGAATCCATTAATCGGTATAAACACAATCATCATAAATAAGCCGCCGAGAACTGCCACATCCAATTCGGCCCATAAAAGCCAGAGTGTAATTGCTATCTGAATCGGTGCGGTCCACAGAAAGCTAAGCCACGGCAAGAGATCGATAAATCTCTGCGCGTCGACAGCCATTAAGTTGACTATTTCGCCAGTCGTTGAGTTCTTTTTTGCATAATTGCTTAACACCAAAGATTTTCTGTAGACTGCGGTCACCAAACATGTTCGTATTCGCATACCTAATACTGACATACGTTGTGCGTGATATGCACTAATCATGCTTTGAAACACATTAGTTAATACAAAAAGAAGTGCGTACACATAGCCGTGCCATTCGGGCTCTTCGGTGGCGACCGTAAAGTTTATTAGTAACCTGTAAATGCAGCAAATTTTGGTCATTTATTTCGTCAATTATTAAAGTTTAACTTTGAATTAGTGATGAAACTATTCGGTTATTTTGAAAGTAAATACATCGACGATATTTATTGGTAAAACAAAATTAGTATTACATAATGCAATTAAATTTGACTATAAAACTAAAATTTTTTGGATTCTTAAGTCTGGCGACAAAATTTGACAACCGTTTCGTTTCTTTTCGTTCCCATGAGAGATACTATAGTTAGACCACTGTATTGTTATAAATTCACGTAATTTAATAATACAACATATGTGGGCACCGTTTCCGCGGCCCACTTAAAAGATTATATAAACGTGAGCACATTCACAACAATAAAGTGTCACAACCAAAGAACACACATTTCCGACACTACCATAAAAAAGAATCCATAAATTTGCAACAAATAATTTCTATAACTTATTAAAATAATAAAGTTCGTGAGTTGACAACAATTTGATGGTTTTGATTAAATTTTCCATGTATAATACGCAGCTTATGGTTAGTTATTTGAATAAATTTTACTTTTTCCATAGATTATACGCGTGTTATATTCGGTATTTTAAGATACTCTAATTTTCCTTTAATAATTCGCGCATTATTTTATAGAAAAAATGTTAATATAATTGAAACATTTATGCTGTGTATTATACATGGAAAAATTAATTAAAACAAGAAATTCGCGACAAGTTTCTAAATAATTTTAGTATCGTTGACTTCTGTATTTTCCGAATCAAAATTGTAGTCAAAGTCTAGTAATTCATTACTTTGATAATCAATAAATTGATCTCTTTTAAAATAATTTTCAACACACTTTGTGTTATTTCATTGAACCCCAAACCATTAGCCAAGTTGAGCATAAGTGCAAGTTTATGCACGTTTAACTCTATTTCTAAGTTATTTGTTATGCTCATTATTTCTCGTTTGACTTTTAAAAATATATATTTACTCTTTCTTAACACAGTTGTCATATGAATATTATTATATATTATAAATGAATATAAATCATTATTAGACAAGTTCTAAGAAATTGTTTATTAAAATTTTGCATTTATTTTTTTGTGATTCTTGTACTTTATATAAATCTCAATTCGGATAATACGTGGATCTTTTTAAAAATTCATTTAATAATAGTGCGCATTATTAATGGAAAATTATGATATATTGAATATCATTTTTTTAGAAAATTCTTTAGATTTTTATATTTAAATAATATAAATACAATTACTTTTTTTATTATTTATTTTTCTTACAAAATAATAAAAATATTTGTAATTAGTCATATTTAAAATGACAACTGTTTGTCATCTCTTCCTAAACTTGTATCGAATGATAAAGAAGGTTATTAATTGTCAAATTTTTGATTTTCTATGAAATTTTCAATAAATATTCTACGAATATATAAATATTACAATTTATCAAAAGATTAAAGAAATGTTTTATTTAAAAGTAAAGTATTAAAACCATACTTTGACAAAATTTATTGTTATTAAATATTATTTTATTAGAATAATTAAAATAATAATCCTTACTTCAAAATCAAAGGGTTTACCAGTTGAACGAGATCTGAAATTAATTTGATAATACTTGGAAGTGTAAAATAAAACCAAAATGCTTTGAAAAGAATAACTAACAATTTAGTTTTTTTCTTTTTATTGGTGTTTTGAGTTTGAACCTCAATGTTTTTGATTGATTTGTATTTATAAGTTAGCGATCCATTTGCTAAATCTCCCACAACTGGCTCGTCATTAAAACTCTCATTCTTCCAATAACTATTGAAGTATTGAAACAGACTTTTACACTTATCGCCACCACGTATGGCCCATAAATCAGAAACAGTTAAAGGATTTCTCCAGCCTTTAATAGTCAGGCCATTCATCCACCAAAAGGTTAGTCGCGATGGAAATGAAGCCTTTTCTTTCGGACAAATTTTAACTTTTAAGTCATCGTCGTATTCGGCAGGCATTCGATCAGTGAATGAACAAATGAAAAATAGGAGAACAACTATTGAATATTGAATTAGAAATAGGATGAATTCATGATTGTGTCGCTTGTTTGTGGTCGCATACGTGGCCACAGAAAATGCATCAAAAATACTTTCGCACAATAAATAAAGCCAAACAATTCCACTTGAATGATGTCCACTAACGCGATGGCAATAAAATATAACGCACAACAATAATTTTGTTATAAATTTGATAACAGTTGCTAAAAGATATGCTGCTGTCGGAGAGTCAAGATTTTCTGAAAATTCTCGCACTAAACACCAAATACACTCAACGAGTGCCACACAAGTGCATACAATTGCTAACGTTAAGCGCAAAATGTTATAATAATTCCATTCAATCGTAGATTTATTAGATCTGATAATATCAAATAATAAGTACGGCACAAATATCCATAAAAAAGCTGAAGGAATCCAAACAAGTAATGTTTCGGTGAAACAACTCGAAAGTTGGGGTGAAGTTGTGTTCCAAGAAATTTGATTGTCCTAATTTTAATAATTTTTTAATATATATTATTTAATTTATATATAGTTTAGATATACAGCATTTTCATATGCATAAAATTTTTAAAGCAAAGTTTATCTAAAACTAAGCTAAAGTTTAAGATAAAGTAATATAAGAGAGAATTTTAGCAAATATGACCAAAATTATTATTTTTATTTTGTTTGTTAAATTCAGTCAAATTCGATCAAAACAAAATATATCACAAAATAATTTATTTAACTTGAAATTGTATGTAAATTTTCTATTGAATATTAAAATTTATTATTT
Organism: Microtritia minima; assembly: GCA_034699355.1. Classification (NCBI taxonomy): domain Eukaryota; kingdom Metazoa; phylum Arthropoda; class Arachnida; order Sarcoptiformes; family Euphthiracaridae; genus Microtritia; species Microtritia minima. The sequence continues at coordinate 8,531 of JAQIYA010001936.1, forward strand.
TAAATTTATATATTTTATTTTTATTATAATACACAGTAAATAAAGCTTGAAATAAAATCTAAGAGATTTCAAATATTTATATTCACAATAAAGAAATTAATTGTGTTTAATTATTGTACTCATGCTTAGATTATATTTAAACAATATTTTAAATCCACATTTATAACTTTTCATTAATAAAGATTAAATCCCATTATTACTATACAGATAAATTAATTTATATGCAGTAGTAAAAGATAATGGACACACTTTTATAATCTAAGATAATTTTTTTATCTATTAAAAGAATGCTTTGCTCTCGTTTTTAGATTAAAGTTCGGTTAAAAAATTAAATTTTTATAATTAAATTTTAATAATTTCATTTTACGAATAATTATTATTGAATAATTAATTACATTTGCATTTATTTATAAAAGCAGATATCAGAAAATTTTTCTTGCGTGTTAATAGAATAAAAAAAATTAATTCATCCTGTATTTATTTGTTAACTTTAGGTAAATTTCGAAAAATAATAATAAATCTGATAAATTTTAAAAATTTCTTGTCAAAAAATTACTTTTAATAGTGATAATACAATAATGATATTACTTTTAAACGTTATAGCTTTTAAGCCAAAGTTTAAAGTCTGTTTTAAGAGAAAACATCATTAAAAAAAATTGATGGTATTGTGTAAACATTAAATGATATTTAAAACCGATTAATATTATATTTTAAAATTTTGTGAAAATACATAAACAGTTGAACATATCAGGGATTATTTTTAAAATTTTGGTTAATTTATAAGAAAGGCAGATATTTGTGCCGTATTATATGGAAAATACAATATTTAAATTAATTTAATAAAGTTAAGGTTAAAAATTTGTTAAAATAATTTATTATTATTGCATTGATATTAAGAAAATTGTTAAAAATATATTTATATATTATTTATAAATTTAGGTCTTAAAATAACATAAATGTATTAATTAAAAAATATTAATCTTATAAAAGAATATAGTATTCAAAAATTTTAATTTTATATAATTTTAGAGTGCATTTTAATGTGTAAAATATATAATAGAAGTAAATTTAGTATATATTTCACAACAAATTAATAATAATAATATAAATACTTATATTAATAAATTTATGTGATGCTTAAAACGTACCCAAAGTGGAGAATCACACATATCTTCAATATGCTTCGCTAAACTCATTTTATATCCGATATAATTAATTTATTTCAATGGAATTAAAACACATAGAAAAATACACGAACTTTTATTACTCTTGTCTTCAATGTTTTTGGGACATATGAAGCAGAGATTATTGAAACTAACATTTTATAAAATTGATTTTATGACATTATATTACCAGTGATAGAGATAAGTTGCATCATTTCATTTTGTACTTATATAATTATTTAGGAAATTCATTTTCATAAATATTTTCGAAGGACAAAGACAATCCATTATATATTCGTACATATACACTGCAACAAATATTATACTTTAATTATTAACATTAATAATTAAAGTATAACATAAAAACAAGATTTAGGCCTTTATTTATAGTTACATATTTTTATCTACAAAACAGCGAAAACATGAAAGTCCTGCGCTTTATAACAAACCCGAAATAATTCTGTTATCTTTAGCTTTTTAATGTATTTTAATATTTTAATTAAGCTTATATTACACTGATCATAATTTTATTGCATTAATTAAGAAATTTATTAAAGTAAAATTCTTTTAACTTTTACAATAAAATATCATTAAAAATAAATATATTTATATGTAAAGTCTTATAAATATTTATTTTTTATTTAAAAATTTAAGTCATTATAAACAAGAATGAGTTGAATTTAACATTTTATCATTATTTTTGGCTTAAAGTCTTGAATTGCGCTTTATATTTATTTTAACATTTCTTTTTTATAATTCATTGACAATACTTTATTTTGACAAAATTTTCTAATTATAAATTTCAACAATACTTTACACATACTAACTATTCTAAACTTAAAAAGGACAGGCAAACAGACAGACAGAAAACATCTCAAATCCATAAGCGAGCTTTTGTCACTTTTAAAATACATTAGTAATTATAAAATTTATTTGAAATTAAAATAATAAACACGAAGAAAATAATAAATAATGTTTTTCTTACAGATTTGGTTGTTATTAGCTGTATAGAAATGCGATTTTCATTAAAGAATATGTGCAGTGATGAACAAATATTTAAAGACTAAGTGCGTTATAATTACATAAGTCCTTGAATGCATAAAATATACAATTGAAATCATTAAAGAATAGTGTAGTTGTATCGATACGAGTTTATTTTACCAGTGTTTCTCATCTGTCAAAGGACTGTCTGAACATAAGTATTTTTAAATTTACTCTGTTTTTTATTTGTAAATGAAATATTTACTTAAAACATTAATTAAATTTTATTGAATAATTTTATAAAATACATTATTTTCAAATTAAATAATTCATTTATTTCTTATTTATTTGGACATTTAGTTTAGAAAATTTAGATATTAAAACACTAGTTATAAATATACTTAATACAGTATTTCCCCGTTTTAGTCATCTCGGATTTAGGCAAGTCTTCAATTTAGTCAACTGAAATTGTTGCCCAAAT
>JAQIYA010001937.1:0-11152 GCA_034699355.1 Microtritia minima
TCGCGCATGATTTTCTCGTCGGGATTGTCTTCCGTTTCGTACCACTCCTTCACTACCGCTCCGCTCGCGTCGACCGCGAGGTAACGACTGGTACCCCCTTTGCGACAATAGCTGCTAATCTGTACCCCACCAGTCAGCGGGTAATGAGTGCACACTCCGACCTTTGCTATATAGACCGACGCCGACTCTCTGGCCGCTCCGTTGTCGACCACATACTTGTACGGCGCGTCCAAAGTATTACCGTTACAGCCGTTAGCGGACGCGCAGTTTACGAGATCCTGTTCGCTTAGATCGATCAGTTCGCCCGTACTCTTAGCCCACTGGCTCTCTATGGTGGCCAACGACGCGAATGCCCAACAGGCGCCGCAGTTGTTGCAAACGTCCTGGTATTGAGAGTAGATTTTCGTCCCCACCTGATAGCGGTTTACTAACACTTTGGTACAGTTGGCAGATTGGGATTTGACGGGAGTGACGATGTTTTGCTGTCGCCAATCCAGCGATACGGGTAGGGATGTGTTGCTTCTCGGCTGACAGTTCGGGTCGGTTGAGGCGCGCTTTTTACGGGACGATTGCTGGACGCGAATCACGGTCTGCGGTGCGGCCACTCTTGTGCCCAACAGTTGTCGAAATTCTTCGTCGGTCTTATTTGAAAAAATTAAAAAATTATTAATTATATTATTTCAATATTCGGGTGACCGGTATTTACCCGATCGGAGAGACTGGTGAGGCCGACGTTAAACGTTGTGCCGCTAACGAAAGACTTGATCACGTGCTCCGCTATAACTTGAAGTGATTTAATCAAATTTTTCTGACGTTCGGCTCTCTCCTCGGACGTGTAATTGCGGTTAAATTTTTTCTAAAAACATATTTTTTGAAGGGTAAATAAATTTTCAAAATCATTATTGATTGAAATTCTATACCGCGTATCTGTCGGTAATATTTTCGATATTAAAACTGAACGGATTATAGACGAGTCCATCGAATTGTTGGCCATCGAAACCCGTAAAGTTTTTCACGTTAAACGGATCGAAATTTGCGGGTATTTTTAAATCATTAAATGCGAGCTGAAATATATTAATTAAACTTAAATTGCGGTTAAATAGTTGGGCTCCGCATGAATGCGATCCAAAGATAGTCAATAGTATAGCAATTAATTTCATTGTCATTTCGTTTTCAAAAAAATATTATGTAATATTTAATTGTCTGTTTAGCGCTTTTATATTAGGAGTTTACCTGTTTTATGTTTGGTTTGCAAAATTCACGCGTTTGACAAAATTTAGAGGTGATCTTGAAAATAGTCTGCTCTTAATTATTTTTATGCTGAGCCTGACGAAAATTAATTATTTATTAAATTCACCGAATAGAGTAAAACACGTGTGATTAAAATAATTTCTGCTAAACTAATCATTAAAAGGGTTATTTTCTATTAACTATATATGAATCGTAATAATAAAATCATAATAGTTTATTAAACACACATCCTTTGCATTTCATTTGAAATTTTTTTGAATTTATAAAATTATGTGTTAAACAATAAAGGCTTATGAGTTCCGTTTTTTGTTGTCTGTTTACCATTAAAATCATTTGCTTTAATTGTCAATAAACTTATGTGAAATTTGTTTTTATATCAACTTTGTTTGCTTAAACATTTATGAAAATAAGAGGTTTTTTATCTAGTCTTTCGTTTTTATTATAAGATAAAAAAATTGGTGCAAAATAATATTATATGTTTGTTTTTACCTCAATAAATAAATTAAGGCATTTGAGAACTTTCTTCCGTCTCAAGAAGAAAATATTTCCGCTCTTTTAACTACATTTTTTTACAAAAGTAAACATTAATAAACATATATTAATAAGCATTAATAAAATTTTTATAAGTTTATATAAAATTACTAAAAAAAATTAAAATTTTAATGCATTAAAAAAATTTTAGTTTTTAAATTGACATTAAAGAAATTTTATGATTTATTAAATATCTAATGATAAACTAGTTTTAATTTTTCAAGAAAGATATGAATAATTAAAGAAAACCAGAAAAAAATGTTAGTATTTTATTTGACAGGAAAGATCAATATTTACACAGACTAATGAAATATTTTATAAAAAGTTTATTATAATAAATATATAGCAATATAAATAATTAAAATTTAAATAAAATTAAGTTCATTAATAATAGTAATCTTTATAAAATTATATGCTATAAAAATTAATAAAATATAATTTCGAAAACATTTTCACTAACACTAAAACATTAATTATAATATATAAATTAATTGCTATATTAATCAATAGCTTATTAATGAGTAATTTTCTTTTGTTTTCCTCGTTTTACTGGTTTTGATTAATTAGTCAAATCAGGTCATATCTAATGCTAATAATATATAAGTTATAAGTACATTATTGATTGTTAATACACTCGTTAACGAAAAAATATAAGTTCACCGGAAAAGATCAGGTAATTGGTAGAAGTAATTTAAATATAATTGTAAGTTCTAATCGTAAGCGAGAAATGACTTGTAATAGCGGTGGAAATAAGCTAAAAATTTCTGTATAAAATATTGGATAATTAATTTATATCGTGACCAAATCACATAAGCAGCGAATGTAATCAACTAAATGCTAGTAAATTATTTTTTTAGTTTTAATTTTGTTTTTTGTTGAGAAATTTAAATATGAAATTATTTACAACAAATTAGAAATTTAAATTTGTCTTTAGAAATGAATGCCAAAAAACTTGCTACAATTGCCTATTCATTACATTTTTAAAAAAAATTTCACGTAAACTTAGTGCTAATAATCCAATTAATCAAACCTTTAACCACGTGTGGACAGAATATTTTTGGCATTTAAAAAATATAATTCATAGTCCCTTAATTTACATACTATTGTTTCAATGAACTGATAATATGATGCCTTTAAACTTGTTTCTCTCTCTCTCTCTCTCTCTCTCTCTCTCTCTCTCGTTATGCCCGTAAGCTATGAATGCAATAAACTTTCTACAAATAAAACAGCTCTCATCACGTTTTCATTAAGTTTTTCATTATTCTATGTATGTTTTCTTTTCTTTTTTTTTGAAAAAATTTATACGAAATCTAGATTTGAATGTAAGTCATAAATGATTTTTTTTATTGTTATTGTTTAGCGTATATGTTATAATTCATTAATATATAGCAGAGAATTGTGATATTTTTATATGCGAGAAAATTCTATTTTAGCGGTAAACTAGTGTTTAAAATTAAGATTAAAATTAGACGAAGAAAGAAAATGATGCTTAAAATATATGTTATATACTCGTAATTATTAAGTGCTTAAAAGATATTAATAGTGTTAATGTATTTAAATATAGCTTTTATTTATATATTTTTGATGATGAGTTCCATTACATTAAATGTTAATCTAATCATAATTCATTTTAAGTTAAGAAAAAATTACTGCTTAATGATTAAACGTTTTGTTTAGAGATAGTTTTTATATTACTCTTATCTTTAATGAAATGCTCATTATATTAAAATATAGTTTTTAATATTTAATTAGATTTATTTTGATTAAAAAATATTTGTTTAGACAGAATAAAATTGCATAAATTGAAAAAATTTCACTAACGTTCTATGTTTTAAATAAATGTTTATTATTTAAAAGAAATAATTTTAACGATAGATTTTATGATAAAATTTTTAATATTTTGATTTTTTATAAATTTTATAAAATTTATTAAAATTTCAAAATGCATTACATCTAACAAGTTATAAAAATAATATTTGAAAATTATTTTAAAAGTAAATATAAATATAATACTGCATTGAAAGTTCTATTCTATATGACTTTAAATAACTAAAATTTATTCTTTAACTATATATATATATATAAATAATTTTTCAATTCAAGGGCTTATATACTAATTTCCTAAAAAAGTTAATTTAATAAATATTTAAAAAAGAAAAAAAATACATCTCAAACAATAAAACCTAACCTAAACCTACTTATATATATATATTTTTTAATCAGCAGCAAATTAAACTCTAATAATAAATTCAAAATCGTTTCGCTTGAAATAGCCGTACGATTTAATTAATAAATCAAAAATATAAAATAGGATAAAAGCGATTTTGATTGAGCGTAAAAACGCTGAGCGCGAAAGTAAATCGCTTTTTGAGTAACAAAAATAATAGTTAAATCGCTCACTAAATTGCTTACTATAAAAAAATTATATGATTATCATTTAACAATAGCTGGCATTAAAAATAGATCTCAACGAAAGTAGTTTTTATTTATAAACCGCATTAAACGGTGATGATTGAGGGATAATTTTTAGCAAATATAAAAATATGTCTACACGTTCTTAACTATAGTTGACTTTTATCTATTGTCATCATTAATAATTTCGCGAGCATTGTCTACAATTATTTTTAAAAGTAAAACTAGTTATAATGACTTTCTTATAATGATATAAAAATGAAATTTATTTATAGTTTCAATTATTTAAAATTAGTCTATATATACATAATTTTTTTTTATGAATGATTGCCTAAAAGTCTTAATAAATCAATTCAATGCCTTAATAGTAATTTGTCAATTATTTTTTTTAGGTCTAAGAAAAGTGAATGAATAGCTCTATTTTTTAACATTAAAATATATTTGTTCATAAAAGGTGACTATTTTTACAATGACTATGTATTTATGGATTCGGCTCAACACCATAAATCTTCGCGTCGATAGGAACTGACAATAATAATATAAATTATGCAATATATTTAGTTAATTGATTGAAAGTATTTGTAAAGTTTTCTCGCAAACGAACAAAATTTGTTTTTTGTATTTTTTCTGCAAAACACATAAAAGAAATATAATAGAAAATATTTTCTATTAAAAATTATTCTTAAAAGTTTTTTTTTGAAAATTCAAATCTAATCTTTTAGTTAATTATTATTAATTTTATTTTTTGCGTAAATGTTTATGAAAAAAAATATTTATTTTGTCGATTAATATTTATCTCTACTTTGTCCGAAATAACTTAATTATTTTTGGGTGCGATTGGGACACAGCAACACAAGAAATAGAAAAGAAAATTAGGGACAGTGAGCGGGCATTAATAATCATAACAACAATAATAATAATAGCGATCGCGAGCCAAAACAGAGAGACTAAAAGCAGTTTTACCACAATTAAATTACAATTACGGCCATTTAGGGTCATTAAACTCGCTAACGAGTGAGTCTGTTTTGACACTTCGCGCAAACGAGATATGAAATAAAGAAAAATATAAGTGCGGAGAGAGAGAGAGAGAGAGAGGTAATGAGGTTATTGCTTAGCGCATGAGTTTCTCTCGCATCTCGCTATTGGGGAAAGCGTTTTCGTAATTTCGAGATCGAGGCGTGCGATCGAGGCTTTAGTGGTTCGGCTCGATGTATATATAAAATCATTTCTATAACTATTGTTATTTGCGAATCGAGTGTAATAAGTTTAAGCATTGTTGTGTCTCCGCTGTTATCTCTAACTTTTTCAGCCAAAAAAATAGTTAAGATTTAGCGTCAATTTATTATGTTGTTATACAAAAATTGTGTAATTAATTATTTCAATTTTACAGATTCAAACCAAATATGAAAATTATTATCTTTTCCTGTCTAATAACCATATCGTTAGCCACCCGTAACTATAACGGCGGCTTCGCTCGAGGCTTTGGCGGCGCCTTTGGGCGCGGCTATGGTGACAACGGATACGCGAATATCGCTAATGACGACAGCGGCTATTCGGCCGAACGGCAGCAGCCGTACGGCGGCGGCGTTCAAGTGAGCGGCGGCTACGATGGCGAGGACGAGGCCGACGAGGATTCCGGCTCTTATGACAACTCGGACGAAGGCGTTGCTTATGGCGGAGGAGTAGGCGGTTATGGTCGCGCTTATGCGGGCAATTATGGCAACAGTGGTAAATACCCAGCGAGTGGTGAAAGCAATTATGGCGCACAGGAGGACAGCATAGGTGGCGCTTATGCTGGCGGTTATGCCAATGAAGGCGCGGCCTATGCTGGCGAGCATAAGGGCCCGATTGGATACGAAGATCCGGCCTCGATATACGCCGCTGCGGCTTATGGTGCCGGTGGTGAGGACGCGGGGTATGATATTGGATATGGAGGTGGATATGGAGGCGGATATGGAGGCGGGTATGGAGGAGGGTATGGACCGGAATATAAATGAGACGCAAATTGTATGAATGCTTCAAAACATATCTGCCAATTGAATATCATGTTCGCCATAAAAACGAAGTTAACTTAAACATCATTTGTTATAACGGACCGACACATCAATTTTTCGCATTGTTTGCTATGAATTAATTTATATTTAATATTAATGGTTTAATTTTCTATATGATCGTTATATAGTCATAATTTGTAAATAAATAATTGTTAATCATATTTTTTTTATCATCGAATTATTTTTTTTTTGTGAATAAATATAAAATTGTATTTTACAAAATCAAACTTAATTAAAAATTTCTATCATTTTTTTTCTTAAATTTCTTAATTAAATTTATAAATTAAAGGAATTTTTACAGTTAAATAAATTATAGTACAAATACTATTACGGTTATATTTAAATTCTAATAAAGTGTTACTAAATTTAAATTTTTATATTCTGCTCTAAATAAGGATAATTTCACTAAAAATATATAAATTCACAGTAATGTTAAACGCAAGCAATATATATATTTATTTAACTCATTTTAATAAATAGCTCATTAATTATATTTTTATTTTTAAAAAAAATAATAAAAACATGTTTTAATCTTGTTTTTCATAAAAGATAAGTATAACGAAACTTTAATAGAAAATATATTTTACTTGTATGAGTGTGACATGAATTGACCATAATTTGCTTTATTTAGTTAACAACATAAATATTTAAAAGGTGAACATCTCTGCGATGAGCGATATTTAAATACGCATGTATATCATAGACAAGATCAATAAAATCAAATAAGATTTATGTACCCTAAAGTGCCAATAATAATACGCACCCATGCATAATACGCACTTAAATATTAAACAAATTTTTTAAAAATATCTATTATGAACATGTTTTATAGCCCTCTACGGATAATGCTTAGTATAATTTTATCTTAGTTCATATTAAAAATTACATTATTGTATGTTATAATGATCGCAATATAAATTAAATATTTTATTTCTAGATTTTTCAACAAAATTTATGATTTTCCCATATATAATACGCGTATTATTATTGGCACTTTAGGGTATTTATATTTCTAAGATTATAACAAATAGTAATTGCATTTATTTAGATTAACGAAATTAATATTAAACAAGGTTTGTAATCGACTGTAAATGAATGTTAAAATTAAATTTAGATATCATTGTCTTCAGATAAACTCTTCAAATAAAGAGTGAACGAGGGAAACAAATGAATGTTTTATTTAATCGATCGCGAGATGTCAATCACTTTCATAAATAATACCACCAAATAAGCGATTATCTAAGAAATAATTGTAGTAAAATAATTATCATTTATTTATTACAAACATTTGCAAAATTGACAAAACCTCGTATGTATGAAAATAATTGATTATAAATAATTTTCCGCAATAAAATCCAATACGCTTTTTGCCAATTCGTTCTATAAGTGTTAATAACTAAATTTAAAACAAATTAATATGCGATTAAATATTTATCTAAAATAGTAAAAAATTTAGTTTTAAATTTAATTCAAATTGTTTTCTACAATACCTTAATCTTATTATTAAATTTTAAATTTCTCTTTCGATGACGAGCGCAGAATTGATTAAATAATTTATACAATTTATAAACCTTTAACGCCGTCCGACCATATATTTCTATTACAGCGATATATTTCGGCAAACACTGCGTCACAATCATTATACAATAAATTCAGATCGAAATTATTTAATTTAATCATTTTATTTGCAAATCTCTTCCTTATACTATCCAACTTTAAATTGAAATAAACACAATTAACATAGAAGTAGATTATCTGCCAACTCATGAAACCGGAAAAGTATCGGCCGCTCATCGAGAATATCAAACTCCAAACGGCGAACAGAATATAATACCAATTGAATGGCGAATTAAACGCTAGCGTCAGAAAATTCATGGCAAACGCCGACACGGAAACCAAATTTAGGGCGTATTTCTCGTTTAAGTATATGATTCTTCGGCTGACTCGCAATAAACGTTTCACTGATTTAATATCATCGATGCCGACGTCTATCGGCGAAACCAAACCGCATAGCAATGCGAACGCATTCAAATAAATCGGTTTAACGCTGTGTTTTTAATAATGCCAGTGAACTGTTTGCGATACCAGAGTGTATGTCATGCCAATCAAATTCATTAGATTTAAATGGTATCTGGAATTGAGAAAATAGGGAAAATTGCCAATTAATAGAAATAGTTTGGTTTCGCTTTTGTCGCTCATCAGCGCTATAAAAGATAGCAACGCAATGGTTGTCGATATAAGTGAAATAACCATAGGATTGAATAATGTGTTTCTTTTCGAATAATTTAAGGCATACTTAGATAATCCAATTTCATAGAAATGATTGCCCGCAGACTGTATTGTCATATCGATAGGTAGCGGTTTGGTTAAATCGAAATCAGTGTCGAAATTGTGATTTATCATGATTTTTCAAAATTAAATGCTGCTAAACTTGAATATTTAATATAAATTATGAACGATTAAATAATTACGAAAATTTCAGACCACATAAATATATAAAAGTTAATTTTTTTTATATTTTATTTATTTTTAATTTTATGCTTAATACGATACTTAACTTCTATACAAATAACATTTATGGCATAATACTTAGAAAAGTTTTGTAGACTTAACTGTCTGTAACTTACATGCAAATGTTAAAAGGCTAATATTTTTTGTTATTTGTGAAATTTAAACATAAACACACAAATTAATCCCATTATTATTCATTTATGACGCAATTAATATAATTTATCATATTTTTTGTTTCTTTATTTCTGCAATAATAGCCGCACAAATAAAGATATATAAAATTTTCGGAAACTGACTAAATATAATTTAAACGATATTATACATCATGAATATATAATTTCTCGCACAAAAAACACTTTCTATTTATTCATCTAATATTTTAAAGTATTGAATTGGTTATGCGAGTGAAATTTATTTATTCATTGAATGCCAAATAAAGTTAAAATACTAAAAAACCCTACAATGAAAATGTTATATTTGCAAAAATTCACTTCATTTATACTTTAATAAAAAAATACCAAATTTATCTATTTTTTTATTCTATATTTATAAAGCATATATTTTTATCAAGTCATAATTTTAATTTCAAAGTTAAGCAAATAAAATAACTATATGTTTGTATTCGATTGACGAATTCGTTTTACTAATTAAAATATTTACTTTAACTTTAATTCTTATAACGATGTTTGCGATAATTTAAAAACTATACCAATCGATCATTCGTAAGCATATATTCGACACATATAGAAATTATACGCTATTATGGATTTTATTGAGCTGTTGTGTAATTGTGGCGCAATTATGGGAATTTGGTTCGTAGTGTCGGCCATCAACTCATACCAATTAATTTCATTCCCAATTAATATATTTTCATTTATAAAATTTATAAAATTTCGAGTCAATTATGAAATGTAGGTTTTTATGAAACTGAATAAATTATTATTTAATAATTAATTTACAGTTCGAAATTATAATGTTGATTATGTTACGCATTTAATTAAATATAGATATATTTAAAATAAATTATTCGAAAGTATCAAATTAAAAAAACATTAAATGTTTAGATTTGTTTTAACAAAAACGGATGTGAATTAATTAGAATATAGTTTAGTAAATTCTTAACTGTAAATCATTTAAATATACTAAAGAGATATTTTTATATCTGATCCGACTCGCAACTAATAGTTTTTGTTGTACAGCTTGATCTAAACTTGTAAACAGGTATAGATGAGCACATTTCTTAGAAAAGCTTGCTATTGTTTTAATTTTGTGAATTTAAATTTATATAAATTTAAATGAAAATATAATTAAAATATTATATTTGCGGTTAACATTATTTACATTTTGATTCAATTATTAAATGTAGGCGTTTGTGATGATGAATAAATTAATATATAATGTTTAATTTACAGTTTGCAATTATAATGTTGATTATCAAAAACAAATATCGATTTTAAATTCATAAAAGTTTTAATTTAAATTAAAATTTAGAAATTTTTAATTAAATTGTTTATTTAAACAAAATTGTTTTGTTTAATAATGCTTATAATATATAAACTGTATATAAAATAAGTACAATTTAATATTATTTTTCCAAAATTAATATAATTAATTTAATCAATTATATTATCCTATTGTTTGAGTTGATTTTAAAATTTTATCATAAACTTAAATATATAGAAATTAATTCAAGCCAAACCACTACCAGAAAGGAAAAGCGCTCGAAGAAAATGAACAAATTAATATTGCGTTCCATACTTTTGCAAACAATCAATTTAATAAAATGTAACATTTTTTGAAAATATATAAATTAAAATATAGAGCTTAACTTACAGTTTTCTATTATAAGGCTGTAAACTAAATTAAGCAGTTATTTGTAGTTAAATTTCAAAGTTATATATTTTTAATGAATCGTATAATAAATCATTTACGTATTGGCCATCTTTTTCCATTACTTTCGACCAACTTTGGGTTAACATATCAATTCCCTTATTGTAAAACTTCTTCGGTTTTGGATCAAAGGATCAGATGATAGCAATTTTTTACATCATGTTTTAAAATAAATATTTTGTTATCTTGCAATTGTTGCGGATATCGAAACAAATGGCAATTCGAAGTTGCATTACCTAAAGAATATGGTGGGGCGAGAAAGAATATTCCATTTAAACCCATTCATTTTTTATAAATAATTTTTAATTTTTGGTGGATTCGCATATGCAAAGGCATTATGCAATTCATCGATTTAGTTAAATGAGAAAAAATTATAGACACATATGACAAAAAGAATTGGTGTACAATATTATGGTATACAGTATTAATATCAAAAGTTGTTCGCGTAATATGAAGAAATGTATATTGAATTCTAGACATCATCTAATGATCATTTACTTAAT
>JAQIYA010001938.1:0-11150 GCA_034699355.1 Microtritia minima
TAAATATAGTAAATATTTACAAAGTAAAATATTTTTAGCTGATTTCGACAAAATCTAGTTTATAGATTTTAAATTTTGGTCATTAGTCCAACGATATAACAATAATGACCATAATATTGAGCGGGTAATTATGTTAAAGTTAGCTTTATAATAAACAATGATTACAAATATCTTATGTAAAAAATTTTAATTATAATTTATTCAACAATACTTTGTTATATTTTAGTTTAGAGTATATACACGTGAGGCACTTATTCTCTCCTTTAGGTCCAACCAAAAGTACAACTTTTGCATCTTTATAGTTAAGAAAAATGGTTGCAATTTTGGCAGTCACTCGACTTTCTCTCACCTATCAGGAACACAAACGGACATACATATGGGCAGACAGACGGACGGATATATCAAATCCAAAACAAAATCGTCAAAAAACCCTAATTGGCCAAATTTACAGTTCATAGAGAATTCAGAGGTCATTAATTAATTTTTTAAAATCTTAAATATCGCTTCGGTGTATAAGCCGAAGCAAATAAAATAGCCTTAAGAGAAAATGAAAAATATAGCAATACAATAGATAAGACGAACTCGTGTATAAGACGAACTTTAGAAAATTTTTAAAAGCCAAAGAAATATGGTTACAGTGATCTTAAACAAATTTTAAAGGATCTAAAAAATGCATTTATTGAATCTGACGAGGAATTCGATGGATTTGATTAAAATATTAAAATTATTGATTTGCATTTTCATAAGAGATAAATAATTTTTTCATTGTATAAAGCGATATCGTGTATAAGACGAACTCAATTTTTTCACAGAAAGTTAACTTTTTTCTTTAGATAAGACTGTTCTCATCTACAAGAACTTAGGGTAATAAATATTTACATATATTTTTGTATTATTTATTCATAATGGTGTTCAAAAATGCAAGCGAAGAGAATTTAAATAAATATTAATATTATCGATATTTTAAAGGGAATGATTGCTTTTTAAAATAAATACACAAAATTTAAATTATTGACACATTTTGAGATAAACTTTTAAAAGTCATAGATAAAAACATATAAAAACAATTTGAGGTGTAAAAGAGGAAATCAGAATTTTAAGTTTAAAAAAATTGAATTCTTATCTTTACAACTATTGAGCCAATTATTATATTTATTTCTAAAATGTATTTATACTCCATTTACTATGTCTGCATTTATATTTAATTACAGATATAAATAAAGTTATAGAACTTGAATAATTTTTATAATATATAATTTAGAATGTTATTCTGAAAAATCTAACAAAATTTAATGTTAAGTTAAATTTTATGTAAAATCTATAAAATTCAAGTGTAGATTCAGTTTTAATTAAATCTATTATTAAATAAACTTTTGAATTTTTTATAGTTATTTATTCAATTATTTAATTATTAATAATTATAATTATTATTTAATTTTAATTTAATGATAATTTTATTATTATTATTGTAGTAATAATTATAGTAATATTAATAGATTCGATTTTACTATTAACTTGTTTGTGACAAAAAATTATTTAAATAATAAATTGTTAAATAAGAATGAGAGAGATATCTCGAATGATATCATTTATCACAGGTGCACACATCACAATTGATTTTTGTTGTAAATGAAATAAAGAAATGAGACAACAAAGATAAGAACAGACATACTCTTTCGAGTGTGCACTCTATTGAATCGTAATGTTTGCGCCAATGCTTCTCCAAATTGCTCTTAAGCCTCGTTTTTTATACTGTTCGTGCATTTAACATAAAATTCATTTGCTAAAAGCAAACAAACATTGAATTATATTTAAATTTGAATTAATATTTGATACATATGTGTTATATTATAATATACAGCATTGTATTGTAGAATTTAATTTATCATAAGGAATATTGATTACAAAGTATAAATATAAATATCATTTATAAACACTAACTCTTTACTCGTCTATGCTTTAGAGCGCAAAAACCTTTTGAACAAATCTGTGCTTTTCTTTATTATTTTGTTGTTTATTTAACCTCATATTATTATTATTATTGCTTTAAATTTGTTAACATAATTTGAAACTAAAAATAATATTATTTTATGTAAATTTTATGCTATTTTTTAAACTCAAAAGTATTGACTCAAACCATATTTTCTATTTGCATTACACAAAATTAATTTATATTCAAATTTAAAATTAATCAAATATAAACTTAAATCTTGAGACTGCTCTGTAATTCATGTTGAAGAAGATGATACTCATCGAAATTTCATAAAAGCTTAACTCTAGTCATTTCATCATTTATTATAAGAATAACAAGATTTATGCATTATGAACATTAGAATATCAAGTTAATCAAAAGCAAAACATGCGTATAACTTGTATTAATTTTTAATTAAAAACTTTTCGCTGTGAAGATAATTGCAAAGACATGTATTAATCATTGTATTAGCTTTTGTTTAATATTTAGTAAATAATTGTTTTAAAACAGTCACAAAATTGTTGACATTATCCAGAGATTACTTGCCATCTATTTATCCCTAAGTATTTTTAATTAAAAATATTAATAAATAATATGCGTGTTAATTAGCATTGTGTGTAAATATTTGATAAATTATAAAATATTTAAATATTAATTATTTTAGGTAAATGGTATCGATTTTACAATTTTAAATTTTGCCATAAAATCAATAAACATAATTTAATGTTTTACAAAATCAGTTAATTTATTTATATTAATATTAAAATCAATTTGTTTTAATTTATTTTCAATGGATATTTATAGATAATTGTATTGGTAATAATTTGAATAAAAATCTAAAAATAGATGCGAAAAACATTCATACCTGTGTTACGCTGATAGTCATGATTATTATCCAATATAGTGTTGCGATGACTGGAGTTGTGAGCATTATTTCCTAATAGACGCGATAAAAAGTTTCCCATTCTTTGTTAGGACAGCAAAATTCGATGATTTACAACGACGACAATCAATAGCGAACACAGTTATTTCAAATCAAATCCTTCGGAGAAGTAATACAAATAGAACTTTAGTTAACTCTTATCATGTTTAATAAAAATAACATTCAAAATAATCGCCAATTGATAAAAACTTAAGCATTAAGGGTTATGGCAACCATAATAAATGGGGGATTAAGAGATAGGAGAAGAATATTTTCGGCACAGGAGTGCGAGAGTAAGAGAAAATGTAGTGCGTATGCAAAATAAGTTTTTGGTTAATGATGTCAAGTGCGCGCTAAGTTAGATGTACGGCATCGCAACGAGAAATAACAAGATATACAATTCTTTGCCAAAGATGTTCGCTTCTAAGGTCACAACAAGAAAAAGACGCACATTCGCTGTTTAAATGAATATTGCTTTCTAACTCAACACTCAATAATTGATACGCAAACGTATAGATGAATAGAAAATATTAACAAATAGATATTTATTTATAAATATGAAAAAGTAAACAGAAAGTTAGATATTGTATCAACAATTCAATGCATTCAATTGTGTTTAATTTAATGTTTTTTAGAATTAATAACTTTAAAAAATTTATGACATACATATGCAAAATTAATTTCATAATGTTTAATGATTGTATGGCAAAAAAGATGATATTTTTAAACAAGTCGTTGACTGTGCAAAGAAACCGATATCTTAAACAATATTTCAAAAAAGAAAAAATTTCTATAAACTAAAAAACTATTTGATGGGAAAAATATATTTCTCTTGCCTTATCTGTCAAAAATTAAAACAAACAGACAAAATATATATGCTTCGACATTATATTCCCTCTTCCAGTTCAGGATTAAAGTAAATACAGACCTAAAAAACAAAAATGTTCTCTCGTGGCATATAACGCAAAACACGAAAAGACTGAATAGGATCAGCGGAGAAGTGTTGGCGAGCGTCCAAAACACGGCATAACATTCGCCAGTTTCACCCGAATCACAGCTATAATTAAACTCAATTTGCTCTCTCTCTCTCTCTCTCTCTCTCTCTCTCTCTCTCGTCTCTCTCCCTCCCTCTCCCTCTCCCTCTCCTCTCCTCTCCTCTACTCTTCTCTTCTCTCAGGCATTTGAAACAAAAACGACGAACAGTTAGAGCACGCAAAAACTCCAAAACTGAGTTAAGAGAGCAAAATAATATGAAAAAAGTGGAGAATTACGTAAATATTTAGTAGTATTGTTTGAGAGCAAAGTTCGTCTAATTCGTGGTTAATTTATATTTCGGTGTTCAATATTCATGATAAATATTAAAGCCATTTATTCTTTTAATGGGCTATAAATCTTTAGCCGTTTGTTCTGTAAAGTTGATGCAATGCGTGCTAAACCTTGAAATATTTTAGATGTCATTACTTTTAAACTTTATCAGAACCACGTCATAAACTATATACAGAGTATATTAAAAATAAGTCTTTGTTTAAAAATAAATATTACAAACAATTATTTGTAAGTATTATTAAATGGCATTTAAAACTAAAAGTCAGATGTTTAGAATATATTTGATGATTTTACAAAACACTGTAACTGTTAGAAGAATTTTAAAATTATTTTGCAAAAACATTCAAATACTAAACGTAACTATAATAAACAGTAGCATAAATTAATCGAGTGTCGAGAGTCTGGAGTGACTAGTTTTTTATGAAATTATTAAAAAATTATTTCAAATTATATTCAACTAAAGCACAAGAAAACGATGAGCACTAATTTTAACATATAATTTTATTAATTTAAAATTATAAGTTAAAACTAAAAATTATTGCTCATAGTTTTAGGTTAATTACCGAAGTCAACCGAATATGACCGCCGATTTTTAAAATTAGTTTCCTCTAAGACTTATCTAATTTAACAAAAAACTGCCAAATCAGCGACAATTTTATAAAATTTTCTTTTATAGATAAAAATTAAGTATAAAAACAATTAAATTAGAAAAATATCATCAAATAATGTAATTTTCTTTCTGTGATACAGATTATTTTTAAATTGAAAATTAAATAATTTAATTAGTTTATAAATAAATTTATTAAATTAAGTTTAATTAATTTTTATTAGTTAAATTAAAAATAGCTTAGTTTTTCTTACATCAATTATAAAATGTGAAATTATAGATAGACAACCAAAATTAACTGTTTGGGTTTGATTTCAAAAAAAAAATATGAAAGTTAAAATATAAAAGTGTGAAGTTATGTTTACCTAAGTTTAACATAAGTCCCTAATGAAGGGACCAATAGTTTATGTAAAATTAGAGGAAATATAAAATATATTGAGTTCAGTTTATAACTTCTTATTGATGTTGTCGCACATAATTATAACAAAACTTTATTACTCACAACATTTAAATTTACAATTTCAGTAAATTGTTTAGTGTCAGATTGCCAGACATTCATAGCGACCGCTGAAAGTGGTCGAAACACTCGAGTGTCTGGCAATCTGACACTAAACAATTTACTGAAATTGTAAATTTAAATGTTGTAAGTAATAAAGTTTTGCTATAAATATTGAGTTAAGTTATACAGGTCTGCACAAATCAAAATACCAGGAAAATATTATAATTTAACATCAAACTAGCAAAAAGCTAAATTTAAATTTATTATTATAATTATATACAATGTAACAAAATATAAGAGTCAGATTAAATATTTAATCGTGTTTTTATTAAAATTTTAAACTAATATACTTAAAATTAACGCGTTCACAGCTCTATCTGTAGGAATGATTATTAACTTTAAGTTAAACTGTAAAATAAGTTTGACTCTTAAATAGAGATGCGTTTATTGGCGTTGAAATTAATCGCATTCAATGGTAATTATTATTTTCAAATATTAAACATTTATTAATTTAAATCAATTGATCAATCAATTTGTCATTTACTAGCGATCGTTAGACATTAAAAATCAATTTGTTTGATTGTAAATAAGCAAAACTGTTTCAGACTATGACGTCTCAGCAGAAAGAGTTTAAATGTTTGGTCGAGTTTAATGGACTCAAGTATAAGATTGCTATTAATTGTGATAATAAACACAATAATGGCTTAACGTTTGCCAAAGTCTTGAACGCTATGTGCGAACAAATAAAGTTAGACAACAATAAGGCAAAAATATGTGTCGAAATGTATTCATTTGAGGTTTGAATTCATCACTTAATTACTAATATTATCGCTCAAACTTTGTCGATATTTCTGCAGATTTATGACAGCGATTTCGAGGAATTTGTTTTCATGAGTGATGGCAAACAAATGGTGAATAATTTGTCGCGATTTCGTATTTTGCCGAAAGTACTCAAACGAGAAAACAATGAAAGCGATTGCGCTTCTGTTGATGTTCGCGATTTGGGTGTGCAGTCGCGCGACGGACTCATGTATAGGTCGCAGTTTCATATGTGAGACCTGTTGAGACAATGCCATGATTTTATTTTGATTTATTTACTGTCAATCAGTGATTCATTGACGAAATGCTTGTCGAGTACTTCGTTGTCAAACGACAGCCTGTCATTGGCCTCATCTCGCGATGGTTTTCAAAATGAACCAAAAATACTGCCACGAAGGCTACGACAGGAAAAGAAAATGCAATCCAATCAAAGCAAGTGTAGTGAAAATAGCTCATCAATAGTCTCGCAGAAACCAAATGGTAATATACGCGCCGTAGATATTCAGTATAGTTTTTAAAATAGACTCCGAGACTCGGACTCTGCCAGTCCTGAGTTTCGGAAAGTCTATGAGGTTAGAGTCCGAGTCTCTATATTTTACTTGAGTCTAAGCCCGAGTCTATTAAATAAAGTAGAGTTAAAATTCGATTCCGAGTCTTTTAATTAAAATAAACTGAAAGAGTCTATAAAAATTTAACGGAACAGTAATTTTTTTTGTTTATTTTAAACTTAATATTAAATTTCAAATATAAACTCATATCAAATTTTACATCATTGTAATAATTCAAATGTAATTCTTAAAATTCATTGTTAAAAAAAAATTATTTGTAATATAATTTAATTCTTTGAGAGACTCCGAGAAACTCTGAGACTCTATAGTTTGAGAGTCTGAGTCCGAGTCCTTGACTAACTTTAAACACCAATAATTAAGTTATGTTGAAATTCAGCATAACTTAATTTATTAAAATTATTTTATGATAATTATAATAATTTTGTATTTTAGATAATTATCAAAGTATGGCTGCAAATTTCACGTTAATCTCTTGAACGAAATGATATATCGGAGTAATTTGTTAGCCAAAACAAGACTCGATAAGAGTTTGGATACATTCTGGAACAGAGTATCAAATTCTTTAAAGTTTAATCTATTTTACAAATTTTCAACTCCATTCCATTGCGTGCAACAATTTATTTATATGATGTCACAGTTGGTCACAGCCGTTCAAAAGGTCAACAATTATTCTGAACTCGAAGCTAAAGTTCCTTTACTTAAGTATTTAATTAAATTGCCGCTCGAATTATTTATGGAAGAAATTTCGCATAAAAAGCTGGTTATTATGACTGATAATATGCATTACACTTTTGCGCCATCGATGACCGTTAATAATAATACGAAACTCAAATCAAATAAATATTGAACTGACTGCTAACAATTTGAATTCTAAGTTTTTTTAGTAAACTTATTGAACGTATTAATTACCACAAGGATTATATAAATTCATCTGAATTGAGTGATTTGCTTATGACTATTTCAAATTGCAAGCCAAGTATCATCAATTGGCAACCGATTGTTTACGAGATGCAAATGTTGGGTTACTCTCAACATATCGAGTACTGGCAGAATAATTTTAAATGTTTTTTAAACATTTATGAAAAGGTTTGTGTATATTTTAAAAATTCGATTCAATTTACAATTTTAAGTCAATTTTTCGATGCAATTTGTTATTATTTATCTTTTATTTAATAGTTGTTAGAATATGCTCCCGACTACGAATCTGCTTCTCATGCGTTCGCTATGTTTACAATTTACCACTCATTAGATATTAATCATTTTGTTTTTAATCACAAGCGAGCAATAATTCAAAATTTAAGAAATAAATTTAATAGCATGCACTAATAATATCAATAAATATTATTACATATTAAATTTATTGTATATTCGAAATAAATTATTTATTATAACAATAATTGTCATTTTATAATTATAATAATTCTCCAGATTAATGATAATTTAAGCATTTTGATTAAATTAATATAATCGATGACTGTAATGTTGTTTGTTTAAGCATTGTTGATTGATTTGGATCATAATTTCCCGCATAGAGCTATTATAGACCTAATCGCGTGAAACCACATCAACATTTGTAAGATATTTGGTGTCAAAAATAGAAAGCTTAAATTTGGGCACAATTTTGGCGGTCATTAAGGTTTTGTTCCTCTATAAGGGAGTACAGACAGACAGACATCCAAAATCCATAAAATTGCTTAATTTATGGTTAAAAAATTATCAAAATGTTTATTTTAATATATTTAATTTAGTATTCAGATAACAATATTATAAATTAATACAATTATTATTATTATTTATTTTAACTTTTAATTAAATGTAATAAATGGAGTATTTTTTAGGCTTCAATTTGCGTTTAACTCTGTCTGATTGTATAGTAAACTACAGTATCTGAGTTTATTGTCTTAAAGTAATTTGTGATTTTCTCGTTTGGCTACTGTCAGAACTTAAGCTCAAACTCTGAGCCGTTGCGTGAGACTGACTCGAGTGACTTGATTTCGAAACTGTCAAGAAATATTAAAGCTGTTCACTAATATGGTGTGCTCTTAATTAACTTTCTTACCGTATTTCCAGCAGACGTACCCAAAAGAAACAATTAGTATGAAAAACACAGTACCAGTCAATACGGCCGCTCCTAATATTATAATCCAAAACTGATTTGACTCTTTTGACTTCTTAGAGCAGTGAAAGAACGATCGGATATCGGTTTGCTTTAAAAATCAAAATTACAAAAGATTAATGAAAATTGAGGCCAATTTGGTTTGTCATACAATTTTCATGAGAGATCGTCCTTCTCTATAGTTTTCCTGATAGGAGAAGAGCTGCGCGTCCGACCTCTTGCTTCCCACGTGTTCGCCGACCGCATACACGAGACCGTCCTTCTCGAACATGCCGTGAAACTGCAAATAATATCCGGAGGGCGTCGTGTCCCACGAAGAAGCCCACGAAATGTTGGTCTGAAACGGACTGTAGAGCAGATTCCACGTGAGCTTCGCCTGAGCTCCGTGTCGACCGTTGATGATGAACGCCAACTCGTGCCGACTGGGAATGCCGAATGTAGACCACAGGCTTGCTCTTCTGCTCGGCCCAACCCGTCGGCCACATCTTGCCCTCTATTCGATTTCCAATAGGAGTCATATTCCATGGCATCTCAAATTTGTCAATAATATCATATGGACGTCGGTTTTTTAATACTCGAGAGAACTTATAGTTGTATGAGGTTTGCGTTTTGTTGTAAGCGATCACAATCGCCAATCCTTCCATTTTCTTGATTTCGCGACAGTCGTCGTCGTCGTGTCTGTCATTATCGCAGATAAAATTGGGAATTTTGGTGATATGGAAAGCGGTTTCTTCGATGTAATCTAAAACACAACGATTGTGTAGTTTATCATAAGATAGATAATTAAGAATTCATACCAGATATGAATTCTGGTTCACTGAGTTGTTTGGTCTCAGTATTATAGTTCCATTTCCATTGGTCTCTAGTAATTGTGATGAGATTCTGAATTTTGCCGTTTTCTTCGATGTATTCCCTGTTGAAGATCGCGTTTATATAAGTTTGGTCGCAAAAGTCTGGTTTATCACTAAGCGATAAATTAACGAAAAATGTAAAGACCAGTATAATCAAACTGTGATTAATTAATTGCGCCATTAATTTATTATTATTATTATTATTACTAAATAGTTTATCAATTCAAGCAAATACTGTATAATTAAAATTAAAACTTCAAATATAAAACAATAAAAACATAAGAAACAATTGTTTATTAGACAACGACAAAATTAGTTTTAAATATTAAATTATAATTCAAAGGGATTCTGCACTTTAGATACTGTATTGTTGTAAATGCACGTCATTTAATAATAAATTATATGTGCCTCAGAAAAATTTAAATAAAGAAATAATGCGTGAATACATAACAATACAGTGACTATTGTGCAGAAAAGACTAATTTAAATTTAAAGAATTTGGGAATTTTAAAGTAGAAACGTTGATAAAAATTAAAAATCATTTAATGATTTCAATTAATGCACGCATTTGTTTTACTTGTAATAACACAAATATTTCGTTATTATGTCATGATATTTAACTCTATCTGATTCAATAGATAAGAAAATTTTATTTTCTATTAATAAATAAATATTTCAAAATTGTAAATTATTTACTTGTCAATTATAATTTTGTAATCCATAGATTATTCAAAAATATTATTTAAATAAATATTTTAAAAGTATAATTAAATAACAATGTAATAATGTTAACTTTAATAATACCCAATTGACACTTAATTTTTGTTTTCTTTTATTTTAATTCTCTCTTAGGTTTCAACTTATATTTATTGTTGAATTATGATTTATTTAAAATTTAACAACAATTAAAATCATTATTTATTTAAAAGTATTTTAAAATATAATTTAATTTATATCAACAATAAAAAAAGCATTGTTGGCAAGTCACGAACGAACGAACTCAATTATTTTAATTATACGTTATGTATATAGAGATTAGATATACTGAGTGATCAATCAGTTGGCGTCACTTACAAAGGGTGAAAAAAATTGAAATTTAAATTTTCATTAAAGTGAAATAAAATTACAATAATAAAATGTAATCTTTAAAAAGGGAATGTATTTTACAACTATAAAGAATAAGCAAAATACATAAAATCTGATTTGATTATTTATTTGATAAAAGAATCCTTTAAAATTATTAACGAAAATATTTTCAATGTCTTACTTTTGTCTTATTTCATTTGTTAAATTAAATTATTAGAAACGAGTTTGTATGACGTAAAAATTATTAACAATTAAATTATATCTAATAATTATTATCTAATTCCAAAAATTTTACTTATTATTTGTAACAATGAATTGAATAAATATTTGTTTAAAAAACTTTATAAATTAAAGTTTTATAAAATCTTGCTTCGGTCCAGATT
>JAQIYA010001939.1:0-11147 GCA_034699355.1 Microtritia minima
GACACCAACAGAGACCACAACCGAGACCTCACCAGAGATGTGGAGCAGTACTTAGAGAGGAGACAAATGAACGGTCAACTCACTGACTCGCAGACTGTTAACAATTTAAGGAATAAGAATAGAAATTTTATATGCACTACAATCAAAAATTACTCGAAATATTTTGTGAAAATCAAATATAACGGCAAAACTAGTTATCGCTGTAAATTGAATTCATGTCGATTTAGTGCCGTTAATTGGAGAAGACTTTGTAAGCATATTCGTGCGAAACATATTAAGCAAAATGGTTGCGAATGTGATCGATATTTGGATACGTTTTCACTTCTAAAGAGCACCGAAAATTGCACGTCATCTCAATCAACGCATAAATTAAGAAATAATAATTATATGCTTCGCAAATATCAATCGGCGCGAAACAAATTGGTTGACAAGACGTACGAACGCTATTGTCAAGTAATATCGGTTTGCGCAAACAAAGTGCTGAAGCGATGGTTTCAATGCGTTTATTCGCCCGCGAATTGTTTGTTTCGATCGACTTACAAAAGAGTCACGTTATCTCATATTCGGCTCCACATATGCGAGCCGTACGTATGTGTTTGGCCCAAATGTGGCGCCAAATTTGCTTTTCGGCGAAATCTGAACGTTCACAAGCAAACGCATCTGAAGGATGAGAGCAAAAGCTTGAACTGCGAGTTCGACGACTGCTCGTTCGTTACTTCTCAGCGAGAAATGCTTTACGTTCATCACTGCGAGCACTACTTTCCTAAAGTTGGAAATAGTATATCAATGCGTTCGCAAAATTTAAAAAACGCCAAAAAACTGGAACTTAACTCAAAATTGATTGATAGTTGTAGAGATATAGAAGCTGTTAACCAATTGAATGTCAACAAAGACTCTTCAGAAGAATTCGACGAACATATAAACGATCTTTTCGGACAGTTTGTTACTCAGCATTACATTTATAATAAATTGCGATATACTTGCAATTATTATCCCGACTGTTATCGGACTGTGTTTCGCGATGAGATGATGCATCACTTGCGACAGAATCATCGGGAAAGCTGTGATAAACCGTATAAGTGTTGTTGGCTTAACTGCGACGAACAGTTTAATTTTGAATCCGAACTTTTAGAACATCAAAAACAACATTATGGTTACCCTATGGATGGCGGACACCAGCGTTCAAATAGCATTACCAACGATATGCGCGTTGAAAACGAGTCTTTAATGTCCAGTATTGATGATAACATTAACGATATTAAGCCAAATATATCGCACCAAAATAGTAGTTTAAATACCTTAAAGAATTGTGAGAATATCAATGAATCGCAAATATCTGTTGTTCAATCTCTAAGTGCCGAGCAATACATGGAAAAAATAACAATTGCCAACAAATTGTGGTATCGATGTGTTTATCGATCCGATTGTCATTTTATGACCAAAAGCCCCACTAATTTATTTGAACACATATATTCTCACGATATTAGCTCAAAAAAATCACTGAAGAGTATCCCAAAAAAATTTGATGATAATTTGAAATTATTTGATGAAAAAAAATTAAAAGAGTATCAAAACTCTCATCGAGTGATGAACACCAACGGCTTATCGAAAAATCATAATTACATTAAAAATTATTCCAGAATGGAAGACGAAATGTTCAGCCAATCTCGTGATGAATGTATAATTAATGGTCGTCTTTGGTATCGCTGCAAATGGAATGATACCTGTTTTTATCTTACAAGAGATAAGAATGATATAAATAAGCATATCTCACATTCGCATCTCACTTATAGTCGCCCATTCTATTGTCAATCTGTGAATTGTTCTTTTGATTGCGACCACTTAAATGAGTATAACGAACATTTAAAGCAACACATCGATGAGAAATTATTTAAAAATCAAGAAAACCAAATGAAACTGATGACTGAAATGCTTACCAGTGATCTCATAAGGCCTGATGTAAATAAGTTTAATGCAAACTAATTAAATGCAAATCGAATTCAAATAACGGAAAAGAAAATATTTTGTAAATCTTAAAATTTTGCCAAATTAGTATATTTGTAACATATTTGTTTGATTTGTAAAAATATTTGTAACATAAGTATCTAATGTATCTAAATTGTGATAATTATTTACAGCTTATAACACTTCAGGGGTCCGCACGCTCCGAAAGTCTGGAGGGGGTCTGAATATATAGTTTTCCCAAATTTTAGGGGGGGGGTCTAAAACTCATCGAATTTATGTGAAATTTTTTTTTGGATTTTGGACAAAAAAATTTTTTTTTCGAAATTTTTTTAAAAATTCATTTTTTTGTCTCAAAACCTCAGCATATGTACAATGAATTTTGGCCAAAAATCATGGTGTAGTCAAAACTCATCGGTTTTGTGAGACAATTTTTTGAATTTTTAGACAAAAAAGAATTTTTTTCTAATTTTTTTTTAAATTCATTTTTTTGTCTCAAAACCTAAACATATCTACAATGAAATTCGATTTTTCAAAAATTCTAGGGGGGGGTCTATGCCCTAGCCAGACCCACCCCGTGCGGACCCCTGTCACTTATAAAGACAGCTCATAAAGTTATCGAAAATAAATATTAATAATCGTAAACGCATTATAGAGTACCACTATTATGGTGATGTGCGCTATGTTTAAAGAAGGTCGGCCGACATTCATTATGAGTTAACCCCATCTTAGAATGTGGTCCAAACCTATTTTAAATACTAAGGTAGAGCTTAAATATTTTTAATTATTATTTATAACTCATAATGAATTTGCGCCTCCCTTTGATTTATTTGAGTTAATAATTTCATATTATAATTAAATAGAATGAAATTCATAATAATTTTATTGTAAGTCTTATACTTTTTTGTCATAAATAAATAAATTTAAACAATAAATTTTTCTTTACTTTATTTAATCTTTACATTTGATAATAAAAAGATTATACCGTTTTCTGTGACTGTTTACTATTAAAATTTTTACTAAAGGGTTTAATATTATAGAAATAAGATTACATAATTAATAAAGAACTGATTGGGAAGACGGTTGTCGTTGAAAGCTATTCCTATACAACTTAAAGGTATTCATTTATAAAAGATTACATAGGTTTATATTAAAAGTAAATCTGTGAGAATCAACTTATTATTACATATAGCACAGGATCACAGCGGTAATATTAATTTACTAAAGCAAAATAAATAAATTTCTACTGAATTAATCGATTACTGCAAATTCGTTTGTTCACATTAACGTATTTTCGAAATTTCTACAATCCGTCCATTTTTCGGATGAATATTTCTTGTATTTCTTATTATGTGTTTACTATTTCCTCTCATTGGATGTTGAAGTAAATGACGAAAATGCTTGAGCTTAAAGAACGATAATGAACATTATAATATTTAATTATAAATTTCTACGTGAAATCAATTAATGGCTTTAATAAAATAAATTCGCTCAGTTGAGCGAAATGTGTAAAGATTTAAATAGTATTTATTAAAGTATATTACTTGGTATTGACTAATTTTAATTGGATGTGCAAACAATAAGAATCTTGCGGTTTCACTGCCTTGAATGAGAAAATTAATTATTTTGTCTATCATTAAATTAATTAATTGATTATTAAGATAATATGATAATAAATACATGGGGGTGTAGTTAATGAGCCATCGTATCGATAAAATGAATTTCCATGTCTCGGAAATAAATTGCTTAATACAAAACTTTCGTAGTTGACTGTTGTACTATTGTATGCAATTATTTTTGGTAAAGTATTAATTATAGTTTTAAGATCTTTGTTGTCATTCTGTGATAAACTAAGAAAAACGGTGAGAACTGCTAATCCGTGGTGACGATTACGAGCATTGCTTAAAGATCCATATTTTTTATTGTAGTGAACAAAATGGAGCTTTAATTTAAAAAAATAATTTTCAATTTAAATTAGTGCACAATTTTATGCCATACTTCTGCTGCATATTTATTATGATTGATAGAATGTTCGC
This sequence comes from Microtritia minima, assembly GCA_034699355.1. Taxonomy (NCBI): domain Eukaryota; kingdom Metazoa; phylum Arthropoda; class Arachnida; order Sarcoptiformes; family Euphthiracaridae; genus Microtritia; species Microtritia minima. The sequence continues at coordinate 3,999 of JAQIYA010001939.1, forward strand.
TTCCATCGAATCCATTGGTTCCCCAATGAAAGTGAAATTCTTCGAAAATATAACGATCGCGACCAACGGCTGAACCAAAAATAAATGGTCTCTCCGTTTGTTCATTCAAAGTCACTCTTACTGTAAATTAACTCAAATTATTTAACTCGTCTATAATAAACAAAATTGTTCAACAATTTATTTGATAACATTTAACTTTAATAATATTTTTAATTTAAATATTATTTAAATTTCAATTTTTAGAAAGCTGTTTAGCTTATGATTTTGAGATGACTGTCCGTTTATTTGTATCTCTTTTCTCCACTAGAAATGTTAACAACTAAGAAATATAACGCCAATTGGCTTAATTAAACACTTTTGTAGACTTTTTGAAGTTGTCACTCGAAAATTTTGGCAAGTCATCAGTTTTGGACTCATATCTGTTTTGGGTTTCAAGTTTTCAAAAATAGGAATTTTCGTTATTCCCGATGTAAAGCCCATGACCCTTGACAGTGGGGTACTTGATTTAAATATTTTCAAACCTGTGTGTCCATTATTATTGAAAATAGTTTGTTCGAACGGAGAATCATATCCGAAGAGATCAATTTCTAGCGATGGATTGACTACGACGTCAAATGTATTTATATTAATGGGCGACTGATGAGTTCCACCACATTTTGGAAAATTTCTTTCCCAAGAATCCTGAGCTAAATTAAAATAAAATTATATTTGCAAAAATTGAGGTAAAATAAAGTTGTTTACAATAATTATATAATTGTGAATAACTGTGAAATTTATATTGTTATATACCTATAATATGTATTGAATATCAATAAGTATACAAACTGCTTATATGCATTGTTGTTACTATTGGTTATACTAAAGGGGCACAAATGGTATTTAAGCCACTTGTATCAGTAGAGAAAATTTTCTTATTAACGAAAATTCTGAAGTCATACGATCGGATAACAGGAAAACAAGTGATAGAGCTTTCTTTTTTATATTAGAATAATTTAGTACTTTTTGCACACAAGCAAATTGCAAGGTTAACTTCAATTGGCTTAAATACCATTTGTGACTAATTTGTTTATTATTTTAATTAATGAAACAACAATTAAATTTTTAAATTTTATAATCAATAAAACAAACAAAAATATATAATAATTATATAATTTTATAATTATTATAAAAATTTAATCCAACAATTAAAATATTTCTAAACCCTGTAAACGGAATATACTGTTTGAAATATATCAATACCTTTGTAAGTCCATTCATTTTGCGCTAAAGAAATCTCAATAAATAATAAAATTACAAATAACCGATGCATTAGAAACTTATCGAACAATTTTATAAATATTTTTAAAACAATTAATTTAATAATTTTAAATTTAATACGAAGGTATTTAATCTATCGAGATAATTGTGAATAAGTGTTTGATTAATTTCATAGTTAATTGAAATGTAAATTTTTCTTGATAAAATTATTTTACGTGCAGGAAATTAAGACATCCTTTGTTATACTGTAGTTATGTCATCATAGAGACAGGAAAATTGCAGTTATTTAGAAAACAAATTTAAGTAATCATTCCGATAATAATAAATAAATAATATAATAAATAAATAAATAGATTTATGAGATTAATATTAACATACATTATTCTATTTTATAATTACATTATTTAGATGTTCAATGATAAGCATAAAATTTAAAAAATTACATATTGCATTAATAGTTTAATCGTTAATACTTTTAATAGTTTTTTTTCTAATGTTTTAATTTTTTTAATTAGATATTAAGCTTGTCTAACAAGCAATTTATTTTACTTACAGTAATCAATATAATGATGCACTATAATAGTTATATTAATATATACAGTATTTAGGTATAGTAAATAATACTAAATATGAATAAACAATAACGCCAATCGTTACCACTTGTATTAATTTCAAATTAATAATATAAAGAAAAAATAAACATTATAACAATAATTAGTTCAGTTGCCATAAACTATGCTTAACTTTTGCAATATTTTGTCTAATTTGATAACATTTATTATAATTGTTGAGTTAAACATTAAATATATTGAAAACCAAAGTAAAATAATTAATAAAACTTATAACTTTCTCAGACTTTAAAAATAAAATGATATAATATTAATATTGCAAACATAGGATGTCCATCAATAAACCCTCCGCTGGCCTATAATCAGCTCAGTGTTGGTCACACACGAGGAACATGTGTTAATGCGAACCCGAATGACATTTGCATTATAGAATGTTACGCCGGCTGTGTCCTCACCGGTGCCGCTTCGGTGACGTGTTCGGCGCAAAGCGTTTGGACGCCTGCGCCGACACCGACCCCGTGTCAACTTCCACAGTGTCCGCCCAAATCAATCGACTTTGGATCTACTTGTGGTCCAACACCTGCCGGAGGAATGTGTACATTCACTTGTAATTCAGGTTTGTGTTCGTTCACTACATTTAAGGGATCAACGATGGATTAGATAAGGGAGAAAATTCTCACAAAAAATTATTAAATTTTTAATTAATACGCGTAATTACGGTAATTAATTACCCTAATTTCACTCGTATAAAGCGAACCCTAATAACAGGTTATAACGGTAACTGCCATGTAATATGCGTTAATAAAGGGTATATATCGAGACGCATAACTTGTTATTATATTCTGTTATTATTATTGTTATTAATTGTTTTTATTATACAATTTTATATTAATATCACAATTAAAAAAATTATCACAATTACATATAAGAGAATTTCTTATAATTCATTATAAGAAATCATAATTTATTTTTAGCATCCATTTGTTTAATTATTCCTATTTAAACAGATTTTATAGTCGATAAGACCTGAATGAAATAGCGTTATACCTGATATGTGGGTTAGGTTTATAAGAGCGAAATGATGGCACTTTAAGAATAGTGTAATAATGTTATAATTGAATTTCAGGCTATCAACTCAGTGACCCGCAACCCATTCAATGCAACTTTCAGACAGTCAACTCAATCTGTAGCAGTTCTTTCGAGGCTCGATCTTCACTCATATCCTGCACTCGTGCGGTTACGTGTCCGACACTTGTCACGAATGCCAGTAATGCTTTCTTGTTAACAAATAATAATAAAATAATTAACACCTTTTCATTTACTTAGACTGAACAGTTTATTTAATTCAAAAAATTAATTCCTACTCCATATTTAATGTCACTCTTAACTGTTAGCTTACGTCACAAGCGATGGCTGTATTCCTCACATTCCCGGAGCGCGTTGTGATTATCGATGCGACGCCAACTACATATTGGTTGGCGATCCAACCAAAATATGCCGCACTGACGGTACGCCTATAGCAACAACTTTTTCATTTTAATTAATATTGTACATACAAATCGTTTGACTACTAAATGAAAGTTATCTTTAAAAGTTAATTATCAAAGAATCATAATCGATATAATCATAATTTTAAAGTTTTATCAAAATCATATTCGTTGATATGATTTTTTAAATATGATTTATGATTTTTTAAATTTTAAATAAAACTCTTTAATAGTTGCGTCCGTTCTTCATATACAGTAGTTTTAAAGTGTAATTGAATATAATCACAGGCACTTGGAGTCCATCAAATGATGCGCCGACGTGTGTGATCGGCAGCTGTCCGAGTATGCAATTTTTCTGTCATTTTAAACAAATGTTAAATTTATGCAGCACTCAAATACTATAAGTTTAAAATGAATTTAGATTTGCCGACTGTCCTGAACGGCAACAGAAACGGTAATTGCAGTCCAGGCGTGAGTGGATTCTCGTGCGCCTACTTTTGCGACGACGGCTACATTTTGGCGGGAATCGCCAACTATTTGTGCACCAATTCTGGATGGAATCCAATTCCAAATCCGATTCTGTTTGGCACGTCTTGCGTTCGAGTTCGATGTCCAGCCATTAATAATATTCCAAACGCCAGATTTGAATGTATATTTAATATTTAAACGTTGATTTATTATAATTCTTATAATGAGTAGTAAAGGTAATGGTATAAGCAATGATAGTTACCGATCACTATTTAAATAAACCTTTAACCAATTCATTGGTAAACAAATTTAAAACAAATCAAAAATCTGGTAAACAATTTTTAAACCGTAACTTTAGCTCTCCATTAAACGGTTAGACTTAGGGTCAACCCTGAAAAGTATATTGTGGTTTATTAATATTTAAAACACAATGTTATATAATACATAATATTTGTAATACTAGATTAAAGATCTAAAGATATTTGATAGAAAATTTAATGACAAAAGAGTTTTAATTATATTAACTTTTAAAAATTACGCTTTTCTACATTGAATAGCAATATTTTGAGAATAGTTCACTCATTCGATGCCATATAAAATCAAAGTGAAAATTCTTATTTTAAAATTATTTGCTTTAAAGTTTATTTATCAAATAAATATGCACTTCATATAAATATGAATTGCCTAACATAATGATTTTATATTTTAAAGCAATAGTAAATCTTAAAGTTGTGAATTTAAAATGATTATATTAAAGTTTAAATTATTCATTACTAGGCCTATGTTTGATCCTAAACAACATCACAATCAATTAAGTCAAAGTTTAGCCTATTTTGAACGAACACAATAGAGGAGTTCTGCAAGTTCTGTAGATCTTACTACAAATTATCCTCTCTATGATCTTAAATTGAATTTCAATGCTCACCAAATAAATCGAATTTGACTTTAAAAGGGATAATAATGCAAAATCGAGACATGAAAAGATGCTTTCGATTCTATACCTTCACCTTTAATACTAATGAAATGATAACAATTAATATTTTGATTACTTGAAACATGAGTTGAATGTGACGGCGCAGAACCCGATGGTATTTGCATAATAGTGTGCACCAATGGAGAGCAACACGAGTTGATATGCAATAGAACCGGAAAATGGGATCAACCGCTGCCTATCTGTCCATTTTCTCCGTGTCAAGCAATATATCCACCAGAAGGTGGAACTGCTTCCGGATCTTGTATCGGAGCGGCAGTTGGAGACACGTGTGACTTGCAGTGCAATTATCCCAATCGCTTAGACCCGGCGGCCAATGCCGTCATGACCTGCACCGCCAACGGATGGGTAATCGCTTTTTGGTCTAACAATTGAGAATTTTAATGACGCCGTTAATTAGGATAAACCAACCGTTTCGATCACTTGCGAGCCTCCCATAGATTGTCCCAATTTGGATCCACCAGACAACGGATATCTAAGTGGCAATTGTACGGACACGACCCGACCCGAAGAAGTGTGTACGGTTGGCTGCAATACTGGATACGCTTTAAATGTGCAAAATGCGACTTTGATTTGCAACGCTTACGGGGTTTGGTCTCAAACGATCAGTTCATTCTCGTGCGATCCTATAGAATGTCCAGCTATGAGACCACCTAAAGGTGGAAACATGACGGGTTCGTGCAATCCCGGCATTTATAACCAGGAATGCAGACTATCGTGTCCTTCAGGTTCGTTACAATCTATTTTCGAAATTATTTATTTTAATACGAAAATTTAATGTATTAGAAATATTTAGATTTAAACAAAATAAAAATGAATAATTTTATTTAAAATTTTAAAGACTATAAAATGTATATAATTTACAGAATATTGGACGTAACTACTTATTCCAGAATAAAAATTGAAAATTTATTGATGAAAAAAATATAGTTCACAGAATTAAAGACTTGGCATAAAAATTTTTAAAACATAATTTGATCACTTTAGTGATAATTAATTATTAAAAAACAATATATTATAAATAAAGGTTAAAAATAAAATTTTTATCAAAATTTAAGAATTTAGATAAAAATTAAGTAAAACATAATAAAAGAAATTTTTACAATTTTTGCAAAAATTTTACTTAACATTTTTGTTTTTTTCCATTTTGTTACATCAATTTTTTCTTGTTTTTTATGAAAAATTTATAGCAATCATATACTAGAGATATCATCATATGTGTTAAAATTAAATGTTTAAATGTTAAAACTTATAGGCAAAACACTAACACCTGAGGTATCAAATCTGATATGTCAAGACGACGGCACTTGGAATAACCCCCACTTAACTTCAACAACACATGTCACATGCGAAAAGACTAATTGTCCCAATATTGGTATTTATGTATTTTAAATATCGATGCTAAGTGTTGGATAATAGGACTGTTAACCAGGAAAATAAAATTTATAGTATACTAGTCTAAAACTATTATAACTATGAGAGCCAATTCATTTTTTTTATTTCTGCACATTTTTCAAAATCAAATGAGTTGTAATCAGGACAACAAAATCTTTGATTGCAAATGCAGTTAATTGTATATTTCATTCAAAAAGCCAAAACTTTTAGCTTGAAATAAATTAAATTTGAAACATTGAAAATTCTGATCGCTTCATAATCCAGAATTAGTACTCTCCTGAACAGAACTCGCAATCCTGAACTGTCCACCAGAATCATAGACGATTGGTTAATCTATTTGTAACAAATATGTTCATTGAACGCACTTTATTTACAATTTTAATCAAAGGTAATCCAATCGGTGGAAGAACTCGAGGCTTCTGTACTCCCGGACAGTTGGGCCGTCACTGCACTATAATCTGCAATAAAGGCAATCGAATGGTTGGCAGTAAAAGCGTGTTGTGCTCACACTCTGGCCGTTGGACTGCCAGACCTGCGAGATGTCTCAGAGGTATGCCATTTTGTAAAACAGATAATCAAATCAATATCTATATTTAACAAAAGGGATTAAACAAATAATTAATTATTATTTATGACAAACAAAAAATAAATATTATTGATGACAGAGTGTTCACCGATAAGCTCAATCGGTGGCAAATCTAGTGGTCAATGCGTTCCCGGACTTTCTGGCAAACTTTGCAAATTATCGTGTAATTCTGGTTATCGCATGTCAGGGCCGTCCACTGTGTTATGCAAAAGCAATGGCAAGTGGTCGGCACCACAACCGAAATGTTTGAGTAAGAATTTAGTTTTATTTACTTATATATAGAACACTTCAATTCTATACAATATAAAATTGAGAATTGGGCTAATATACGATATCGTAAGGCACATAAAAGGTAATCAAAAGTACAATAAATAACGCACAGCATTTAAATGTAAA
>JAQIYA010001940.1:0-11143 GCA_034699355.1 Microtritia minima
ATATATATTCTATTAAATAAGATTATTTATAGACTTCATTATAATTTAGAGACTCGAACTCGACTCATACTCTACATTATTTTATAAACTCGGGCTTAGAGTCTAGTGAAATATAGAGACTCGGACTCAAACTTTAGAGACTCACAGAAACTCCAGACTCTGATAGAGTCTGGAGTCTCGGAATCTATTTTAAACACTAGTTATATATCATAACCTTTTCCCATTTTAAAGGAAAAGTATAAAAACCATTAGAATATTGAATACAATTATTCCGTTATATTAGAGAAGAGCACTTTTAGTGACATAAAGGTTACACATAGAAAGACTTTTTAACTTAATATGAGTTTTCAAAATCTGTTACAAATCATTTAAATAATTTTATCAAAATTGTTCCCGTTTAGTATAAACCGACACAAATTAAATAATAACTAAATCCAAATGAAGTTAATATAATATTTTGAAATATATATTTGCTATAAATAACTTCTGTCATATATTAATAATAAACGTTAGCATTTTTTCAAGGGATAAGATGAGCATGGATTTTGCGTGTATGTGTGCACAACAATGTGTATATCTTTATTTATAAAAACATCTATAAATAGGGAACATTAATAATTTTAAAATTATTAGGCAGAATTTTGTCCCTAATACAAACAAAATATATACTCACTAAAATATATACCCCACTCCTTCAATGATTGGCGCTAAGATCCTCCGAAAAAATACACATTATTGTAATACAATGTAATGTTATGTAACTTTTTTTGATGTCAAACATGTCATTTAAGTTGACCAAAATTTACTGACTAATATATGTCTATAATTAGCTAATAGTAAAGTATTGTTAAAACGATAGTCTAATTAATTTGTAATAGATTTATTTTTAAAAAATCTATGATAATACTGTTTACAACTCACATGAGAGCTCAAAGCAAAACAGGTGCTTACTTTTGAGAACAATTTAAATAAACTTAAAACCAAAATTAAATAGTCAAACACTAGCGTAGTGAGTGTTTCATATAAATTACTCTTAATAGACCCATATTGTCAAAGTCAAGAAAATTTTCTAACAATTACAAGTTACAATTTGTAGGTAAAAGTATAAAAATTTCTTAGTTTTAATATTTTTATGAGTTTCCTGCTTTAATTATAATCTCAAAAATCAATGCGCATTATATATGGGCACTAATGAGTGCGCACTATTATTGGAAATTTAGTGTATCTAAAAGTTAGTCAAAAGATAGACCAATATTATCATTACCAATATTAAAGATAGATCACTGAATAGATTTGAATATTGCTTTGTAAAATTTTAAATTTTCTTTTAAAACTATTTTTATCATTACTTAGTTTCTGAATTAATATTTTAAATTATCGTTAAAATAATGATCAAAAAAGATAATAAAAATCAGTTTAAGCCAAGTTTACAATATAATTTTAATTTTGCCGAATAGTACATCAATATTATTGATTGTTGATGTGAACATTATATGACAAAGCAATAGAAATCGGTATCTTTTCGCTATAATAAGAACGTTTACTCACTCTAAACTTATCATTTAAATTCTATTAATATCCACATTTTCTCATAAATATTTAAACTCAACATTTTAAAGCATTAATCAAAAGAAGATAGTTTTTATTTTAAATTTAAGAATATATTGTTATTGATTTATTAATGTTGCTGTGATTTTAATATTATTAGTTTTAGAAAAATCATATTGAAACAAAAACAATATCAGGACATTTCATTCATTCATTTTTGTAATAAACTTCAAATATTCAAATATAATTTAAAACAAATAAATACAATTTTGATTAAATATAAAATCCAAATGCAAAATCTTATGTAAATAGATATGAGCATGTTTCGTAGTTGGAAATAAAATAACATTTGATTTATTTTATTTTATTTAAATACAAAAAATTTTTACAGCTTAAAAGATTTATAAAAAAAATATATCGAAAATGTTTTAATAAACTTCGCTTATATTAAAGTTGTAAATATTTTGATAAATATTAAAACTTAAAAATCAATATTTTTTTAGATATAGGGATTTAACAAATGTAAAATTTTTAAAAACTTAGATTAATATTAAGATTAATATGAAGATTTTAATTAAAAATTTAAATGTTCTCTCACTCTCTCTCTCTCTCTCTCTCACTCTCTCTCTCTCTCTCTCTCTCTCTCTCTCTCTCTCTCTCTCACTCACTCTCATACTTTAATATTACAATATTATAATTACATTAGTAATTAAATACTTTTTACTTTTTAATAATGCATAAAAAATTTTTGAAATAATATACCATATAATGTTTGCAACATCATTATTTTAATAGTAATAGAGAATTATTAAAAATAATTCGTACTGTCGTACATCATTAATACATTATGTAATAAGGTTTTATTGAATATTCTATGTAAATCAATATCCTATTAAATTCCATTATCATTATGTAATGAAATTTACAAATTCAGTATTATTCATAATTACAATTTTATTTTTAAATGTTTACTTCTTTTCAATGTTAGACTTATTTGAATAAAATAATTGCGATATAAAGTTTTCAAAAAAAGATTCTATTATTTATTTTTACCGCTGAGAATTAAACACTTCATACGTAGGCCGCACTCAAGGAAATGTATTACTAAAGTAAAATTTTAAGAAAATTAAAATAACTACAAAATATTTTCTCCATCTTGAATAAAATTTTCAATTTACCGATAACTAACTTGTTTTCAAATATTAATAATTTTACTAAAATTTAATGACACGAAGAAGTAAGAAGAAATTTTTTTAATGTTTAGTCATAATCTCTAGATTTGAAGTTACAATTTCTCCCAAGTTGTTCATCAATTTAAGACAAATAATTGTTCAAACTTGCTCTTTAGTCAAGTTTATGCTGCGATCAAAGTATCACTAACTTGTGATTTTCAATTGATCACTACTCCGGAACTATTAATACATAAGATATTAGTTTCAAATATTAAAACACTGACGATGTAATAATAATTTTAAAATTATAAATTTTAACTATTATTGCTGTTTCTATCATAGATATAAAATACTATCATATAATTAAACTTATTTATATCAAAATTATATACTGTTTTTTTTAAATTAAAAATATAATAAACTGAAAATTCCTATTGAGTTTTTAACAGCAAACTTTCTTTATCGCGTGGAGTGATATTTGCATTTACTGGAGTGGCTAACTTCAGGTCACTCCGGCTATATTGCTCTTAGCATTTCTCAGTTATGCGATACGACTTCGGCGATAAGGCTCTGCTTAAGTTCGGTGATTAGAGAAATAACTCACACGAGACGCACATTTAATTATTAACTATTTATTTAATCTGATCATAAAACTAATTCAAAATGCCATCCATTCTAATTCGTTCACATGTAAACTTCACTCTGAGGCTCTTAACAGAGACACGACTGCTCTCAGAGGAGACCAAAAATTATCTGAATATTAATATTAGAAAAATAGTATTTATCATAGAAATTACAAAAATATTATTGAAAATGTTAGTAATTAATCACTTAAAATGTTAGTCAAAATTACAAAATACTAATTATGAATGTTAGTCTGAATTTGAGGCATACACTGAAATCTGAGAAATTATAGTCTGAATAATAAACTGATTAATGATACGAGTAATTATTTGCGTCTGAGTATGAATTTAAATAAGAAAAATAATGATTAAATATTTTAGTCGGACGTGAGGCGAGTTCGGAGTTCAGGAAAGAGCGCTTCTTTGCACAAGTAGTGGCAAAACAAACGGAAAGGCATTTGGCAGACAATTGGCAGACAAACATTTCAAATCTATAATCTAGCTTTTGGACGATCTTAATCAGAATTAAAATTCTGATTAAAATTAAAATTAAGAATTAACGAAAAATATCTAAAATTAAATTGAAATTATACTGATTAATATTTTTAAATTAAGATAAATTGTTTAGTAGTTTTAACAATAATCAGACTATTTTAGAGTATTTCGGAAGCCATTAATAATAATTTAAAATTTCACAAAATGCTTGTCATTAAGCACTCCATAATTAATGTTTCACTTCAAATTTTTTATATTATACTCTAAATTGATTTGAATAAAATAAAATTGAATTTTTATATACTTATATAAAGAGATAAAGTAAGAAAACATTTCAGTGTTAAAATAGGCCATTTAAAAGTTATGATGTTAATACTGGTTTAGGTTTAAATATTATATAATAATAAATCAACTAAAATAAGTAGACTTAATATAAAAAATTGATATTTACAACGAGTTGCTCGATATTATCTTAAATTTAAGCCAAGAAACTTAGAAAATTGTAAACAAACACTTTATAACTTTTTATAAAAAAAAACTAACCGTATAATAGCTTTTTGACAAGTATGACATAAGTTGGCTGTCATAAGATTAGTGAGGCTGTTAACCGAAAATGTCACTTCCTTGTTATTATAAAAATAATAACAATTTTCTAACCAATAATACATTAACTATTAATACCATTTGCCATTTAGTGCGTTATAACTAATATGTCATAAAACGTTAAATCGACTTAAGTCGTGGAAACTGTATGAAAACCCGTTTAAGTGTGAGAAAAAGTAAATAATTTGGTCTACTTTTTAGTAAATATTTTGCAAGATATCATTATAAATGTGATTTCAAATCTAGAAAAGCATAAAAGTTTATTTTTGATAATGTCAACGCATTAAAATTTTATCTTTAGTTTAAGATGACTTTAATTGACTACAAATCAATCGTATCTAAATAATCGAATAAATAAGGCATTCATAATTACGCCACTAAGGCTTAACGCGTTTAGTTAACAACACATTAATGACTTACATATATGACATATTTTAAAGCTATAATTATTATTTGCTAAAATAACTTCTTTAATCAAATTATTAATCAGAAATAAATTAAGCTAATGATTTAATTGTCACATTTGTCACATTCAAATATAATCTAAAAAGTTTAAAAATAATAATTTTAAAAAATTATTAACTATTATTTAAATCTAAGACTTTAAATCAAATGTTTATGAATATAAATTTTTCTAAATTTAACGATTAGTAGCTTAATTTAAAAATTAGACATAAATTGTCTTCATTTGTTTTTAATACTAATAAATAATATATTAAATATTAATAAATATTCTAATTATAAAAATTAGTAAACATGGGTAACATTATTAATTTATTTATGTTTACAATTTTTAAATATTAGAAAAATACTATATTAAATAATTGAATCAATTTCATTAATTAATTCAAACCAATTCATTTATATGTTACATCTTTACTCCCTTAAAGCATACTTTTTTGTCAAACCAACCAATTGCAGGAAGAAGTCACCACTCGAGGGAAAAATTGACAATTTTCTCAAAATTTATCATTTCTTCAAAAGTGAAACTGTTAAAGCGGCGCTATATAAGGCATTTTATGCCAGTTTTGAGAGTGGCATTTAAAACAAATTGGTCAATGACTTGGTCCTAATCCAATCGATTGCTGCAGAATCGCAATCATCCATTTCCTCACTCCCTCTACAACTGCACTCTAAACCATTCATACCAATTCCCTCGACTATTAATAACGTTTGATTGACTATTCTCTATTAGATTTGTATATTTTATTTTTAACATTAGCCTACCATTTATTTCCTGACTGTTGAAGCAGCGAATTGACAGATAAGCAGTCTGTAAGACTCGTTAGGCCCTCAAATTGAAAAGTAAGCAAAACTTGACTCTTGGCTATGCATTCTTAAATCGCGCCTCGCATGCAGTGACACAAACGCAAGATTAGGCCTTTGCTTACACAATGCTAGTGTTTCTATTTTAAGGTCTTCGAACTTCTAGTGGCATAAAAGGTTAGCACAAGAAGCCTATGTTTACTAAACAAACCATGAAATTGAGAAGACATAGAAAAAAGAAATGAAAAGCGCATCGAAAATGGATAGAGCTTTCAAGTTTTAAAGAGAAGCACATAAGATCTCTCTCTCTCTCTCCTTAGCTTATGTGCATGTTTTGAATTCTAAGTAATCATTAAATACTACTTGTATGAAGAAATAGAATATATGATTTGTAAAACGTTTGTGCAAATATCTAATACTATTAGTATTTAAATGATCATATTATGCGTGCAAGATATGACAAATTTAGGCGATCTTGAAATAAATATATAGAAAGAACGATCTGCATTATAAAGTTGCGTTTATTTACATCATATTAAAATGGTGAGTAAATTTTATTAAATCCTTAAGTAAGCGTTGAGCGCCAACAGATTATGGCTGATATTAATAATTGATATGCGATATTTGTTGAGCTCGAAAGTGCATTGTGCTCTATGCCAGAGGTTCAATCGACTCTTAACCATCTTATTCCTGAAGCCTTATTAGATTCAAATAGTGCTCCCTTATTATATTAGTCTATCGGAAAAGTTAACATGTCATTTATATAAGGGAGAAAATTCTCCCTTATATATATTAAGATTATTTAAATTTTTCAAAATTTTTCATAGAAATTTTATATTGTAGAGAATTTCCACCATTATTCATATAATAAAAATCAAATAAAGTCACCTCCAAAATGATATAGATTTTAGGACACTCAAGCCAGACAGTCAGTCGAACAAATTGCGAAATGGCATACGTGTGAATGACATGTGAATGACATATGTGTATATACAGTATATTATTGATAAAGAATAAAATTAATATTAATGCTAAAATATTCGTAGTTTAAGAACTTTTCAACAATACTTTTAAATGCAAATAAGCGCTGAAAAGCTTGAAACTCTAGCGTTTTAATAGACATGAATACAAACTCTTCAGACATTGAGCCGAGATTTTACTTTATTCTTGTCATATTGTTTTCACGCTTTGCCAACTCTGCATAAGCTATCGTGATATATAAATAGCGAGTGCCATATGGAATCAAACTTTTGTCGCGCACCTTACAGTCTATTAACTTTGATTAAATATCGAAATTTTGCATAAAAATATGTTCGCCATCAAATCTACATTGATGTCGCTATTTTCTAGCTTATGATTTAATATTCTATCAATATTTAAATGTTCGTTGAACTTGGGTTTTGTTCTTATTGGCAAACTTTACGCCTCTTCTGTTGACATTCTATGCAAAATAGTCTATTGTAAAATCTGAAAAAATTTTGCTTAACAAATGGTATTGCATTGCCTATAATGTACTGCAACAAAAAAATTAGAGTTACGAAATTAGTTGGTAAAGGAAATTAATTTATGAATCTTTAACTGAAGTGAATCTTTTACAGATTACGAAATATATAAACTAAGAAATAGAGAATAATTGATACACAATATATTTTTTTACTTTAGATAAATAGTCTAAAATGAATAATAAGATTTGTCGAGTTTTTAAATTTAATATTCAATTTAAAGATAAAAATGAATTAAAATAAAATAAATTGAAATAATATATTTATATATTATTATAATATTAGTTTTTATTGTAAATTAACATTAATAAATTTTTATTTTTTGTTTATTATAATTTCTATTTAAAAGAAAAACCGAAATTTTGAACTTTAACCTAAAAATCCGAAACTTGTGAAATATATTTTCGGTAAATGTAAAAATAAAATAATATAGTCATGAAACTTAATATTTAATAAACATGTGACCACAAATTTGGATTACACTTTAAATTTAATTATTTTAATTTTAAATGTTATTATTTGGTTTGAATCTATAAAATAAAATTAGATACAAAAGCTTAATTGTTGCGAAATGTCATTGAACTCTATTTGCATAAGTCATTATGAATAATTTTAAATGTTTAAGACTTTAAATTTAATGATAAAAATTTAGATTTAATTGCTTTATGCTGTCTATCTTTTCATTGATTATAGGTTTTCTGAAAAGTTTGTCCATAAAATCTACAGGAAAGGGATTGTGATGCTAACATTTCAATACTCTTCAATTCTCTTAAAAATCAAAAAATATCTAATTAAATATTATTTTTAAAGAAGCTCTATATTACTGTTGCCTAGGATTGCCAACTCTAGCTCTCATCTTAAGCTGACTTTTAAATAAAATACTTGATGTTAACGCTGACTTAGGCAGACATTAATTTTATTCAATTTTAAAATTTAAATAGCAGTACAACAGCGTTATTAAAACAATAATAATTCGGCTTAAGTTTTAAATTTGTTTTATTGTTGTTGAAATTTTACTAAAGAAATTAGATTTTTGTTTACTAAATTAATTGTTTAATATTCACTACAATCCAAATTACAATTAATTTTGTGCACTTCTTGCACATGTGTTAGAATATTCTAAATGATAATGAACTCATTTTGTTTTTCCAATATTGAAAAGGTTTAAAAATGTGAAATTCTTAAAATCTTCAATTTGTAGCCATTTGTAAATAAAAATACAAAGAATTTCGCATTATTCCTAAATTAGTACAGAGACTCAGACTCCACATTATTTTATAGATTCGGGCTTAGACTCCAATGATATATAGAGACTCAGACTCAGAATACACATTATTTATAGATTCTGGCTTAGACTCTAAAGAGACTCAGACTCAGACTCCAACTCTCTAAGACTCGAGACTGGTAGAGTCGGGGTCACAGTCTATTTTAAATACTAATTTAGTGTAAAGATCACCACTTTTATTGTTTAAATGGATAATAAGTATAATATGTATTAATCAGGTTAGTCTAGGCTCAGGCTCTGGGTTTAAGAGTTTATGAACACTAATTATTAAGAACATAATATTTTATATATTTTTGTCAGATTTACATAAGAGAACAAAACTTTTACTCAAAACTATTTCAGTTAAGCGCAACAATTTACCACATTTAATCTAAATTTTTGAATTTTATGTTCAGAGAATTTTTTATATAAATTTCTATAACGTTTAGTGTTATTTCGGTTTGGTATTGAAGGCAATATTTTTAGTAACGCATATATTTAATCTAATAAAATATTTAGACTGTATGGTTGTTAAAAAAGTCTAACATAAATAAAAGTTTATGCTAGACTTTTGCTATATCTTAATCCCTGAAAATGGGTTATTGTGTCGTTAAAATTATTTAACGAGAAACTAATTTGTTTAAATTTACTGTTTTAATATAATTAAAACGAACTGAATTTTTTTTTTGAATAATGTTCTTATATATAAAATTTGGAAAAGTAAATGTTTTCAATTTTACTAAAACAAAATGAAAATTTTCAAAAGCATACATCAAATACCCAATCATGCGATTCCACACATTTTCATCAATTTTGAAGAGTTCGGCATTTATCAGAAATACAAAATACAATTTATTGTTAAATATTGCTCTCGTTTGACCCTTTTATAGAAAATGCCCATATATGTCAACCAAAACACTACTATCAAACGTAATAATGCGTGTGACGTAATAGCGGACACATCTGCTCATTTGACTTATCCGCTCAAATCCCATGAGTTATTAAACTGTACGTTGCGGTACAAAATTAGCGCATACAGTGAGTTAACAGCGCAAAACTTCAATAGAGCTCAAAACTTGACCCACTTTTGTTAATTTTGACATTCTTTCTCGCTCTCACTCTCACCCCAAACAAATTCACTGCATTACGATTGAAAGTGAGCTTATATTTCATTTTTTCACATAAAACTTGTTTTTTAAACTTATCATAATTTATGTTATTAATCACGTTTCAAAATCTTTATTATTATATTTAAAATTCTTAAGCATATCAAACAAAAATGCGATAAACTAAGTGTTGCGTAATAATATCAATAACGTCCCAATTAAAGCAGAATACGGCACACGTGTAGCAAAGTATTCAGTAATGGCAACACGTTATAATTAGCCAAATATTTGTTAATGAACTCTATTGCGCTCCATTCACAACGATGTCGGTCAAGGACTCGCACAACAATTGGTTGCGTAACAGTGAGTCGCGAAACCACATTGTGATGGCTTAGTGGTCATCACAATACTGATCACTGATCACAATACTGATCCAAATAGTGCTCCACTAATTCAACACAATTTATCCTTTTTTGACTCAATAGAATTTATTAATAACTTTATTAAACATGTTATAGTGATTGAGTCTCGCCTAACGGTCGCACATTCTTTCGGCTAATAAAGTGCTGCGAACGAGAATAGGTTTCGTTAATATACACAGGTTTTTCCGAAATAAAGGACAGAGTGGTTGTAAACATTAAAACTTTTTACTTTACCTAATTATATAGATATATACTTTTGGAATAAAAATAAGATGAATATACAATATTTTTAATAGATATAATCTCGTAATAAATATTGTTTAGTATTTAGTTTAAAAATACATTAAAGGAATCATGATATGGTAGGCCTTTCAAGGGTAACCCAAATTTAATGGTATAATTCATTAATCAAGATTTTAAATAATAACTTATGTTTAATATTATTAAATAATAATATTAGTAATTAATAATAATAAAAATAGATTTAAAATTATAATACATACATGAATAAGCAATTTTCAATAAAATTAGTCGACGCATGCAATTGATAACATGATTATTACCTTTATCGACACCTCATTTCTTCAATAATTGCATTTTTCTAGTTAATAGTAAATTTTCTTTGACATAAAATTTTTAAATAATAGGACAAGTATAGAACATAATTATAGCTGAATTAATATGAAAATTTTTAAAAATTGATGATTAATGATTCAATTTAATAAACAAAGTATTTTAAAAATAATTCCAGCAAATTTAAAAAAATACAAAATACAAAATCAGTTAAATTTTTAAAATAAAAAAGTCAAGTTTATTGATGAAAAAATGATTCTTTTAATCAATACATTTACATTACCAAACATTAGCAATTAAAATATTTCAATTTAATTACGATTAAATTTCAGAAAATAATTTGTTTAAATTTTGAAAATATTATTCTATAAAAGGTGTTCAAAATTAATTTTTACATAAATTTATTTTAAAAAAATTAATAAAACATTAACCTTAACACCATTCGATCAATAATCATTAATCTCGGTAAAAAATCTGTTTGACTTTCAGAATTTATTTTGTAAATATCTTGTGTGAGTTTATTACATCGAACAACACTATGAAAAAAAATCAGTTTTCTGAACTTTAAT
>JAQIYA010001941.1:0-11141 GCA_034699355.1 Microtritia minima
AGACTAACTCAGACTAACGTAACTATTGTAACGCAGTGAGTGTCAAAGAAATTTCGGTAACAGGTTGTCTCGACATACTCGTTGTGTTTGCACACAAATGAGCGAATGGCAAGAAAGACTAATAATGCCGAGTAGGGTGTGTTACCCCATAAGTCCAGTGACGCTTACGTGACTTATTGTTGACAGGGAAGACCAGTGAAGAAGAAGCTTTCGTATCGATACTGTATCTTATATTGGATTTTCAAGTTTTACCAAAATCAGATGTGTTCCACTAATAATTGTGCTTATTTTTTATATTTTAATAAACTAAGTTCAGCTTTAATGGTTTTTATTTACTTTATTGCTTTCAAATTATTTAAAATCGGCAAATTCTGATCTTCTGCTCAAACTTTCATACTATTTGATCGAATAACTCGAATACAGTCACATTTCATTACATAAATTTTTAAAAATTTATAGAGTAATTTAATCCTTATTCAATGGTCACTCCTCCTCCTAACAAGAAAGAAACACAAGTGACCACCAAAAAAATACTCATTTTTGGTACACTTTTTTTCTTCTTTAAGAAGTGTACTTTTATGGCATTTACTTTCCTATATTATGTCAAGTTTTCAATTATGAAAGAAAGATTTGAAAGAAAATTGTTTCAAAAAAATCCTGACAGTTCATCTTTTTGGATCATCGTGTTCAATGTTAAATCCAGCTGTATATGCCATTCGATAAAATACTTGTTAGATAAAAGGTTTTTTCTTGTAAGTAGCTTTTAAAACTTGTTTCTTTTGTTTTTAAAATTTTTTAAATACATCTTTTTACTTATTTTTTTAAAAAAGTTTAAAAGTTTATTATAGAATATTTTAAAATAAGATCTTAAAAGCTAGTAATACTTCAAAATATTTATTTAATAATTTGTGTCCAAATTCAGTTTTAAATATATAATCTTTAAGCTATAATATAGAATATACATATAAAGAAGAGAGTAACAAATTAGTTAAGATAATTTTGTTTTATTATAAATGTTTACTTAAAGCTGTTTGTTTACAAAAGAGTAATATTAAATTTTCTTTTATCTCTTTAATTTAATTTTCTTTAATATATGTGATAACACGTAAAGGTTTATAAGCATTAAGCATAAACAAAATATAACCAAATTAGTTATTAAATATAGAGTATAGTAAATTTAAATAATACATGTATTTATGAAAACATGAAATAAATTCACTAATTATGTATTTTAGATGTTCATTAATTCTTAAAAACTCAGTATTGTATTACAGTTAGGATTAAACGTTCACAAAGTCGTCATCAATAATTCAAATTACAAGCAGACATATTCTGATTTAGTTTAATAATTAAGAGTTTCATTAACGAATTCCAAATTGTATGCAATTTTAAAATTATTTGAAAAATTAAGGACACATCTGATTGCAACAGAACAGTGGTTTTTCTCCGCAAAATACAGTTGCCTTACAGTGAAGTATACAATTAGATATCTGAACATAATAATTGAATATCACTGCTTTAATAGAGTTAATAAATTTTTCGTGACACAGATAGAAGTGTTCGCTGTTCATCAAGTATGAAGTGAAGATCGAAGTTTTATCAGACACACCACTGGTACTCAAGCAGTATTCAACATATAACTGCTTGAGATTAATTAACCATCTCTGTGAACAACAAAAATTGTAGGCCACAGGTCTAACCATTTTCAGACTAACGTGTAAGTATAACAGTGTTTCCATAAGTGTTACATCTAACAAGTCTTCCAAGATTTTATTTATTCCATGCACGCATTTATTTAATAATTTATTGTACAAAAAAAGGAATATTTATGAATGATTGCAGAATTATGTAAGTAATAAAATTTGCATTGACTTCATAAATACTAATTACAAAAGTTTTTAAAGCAAAAAAACAAAAATAAATAAATATTGATACAGTAATAAACTTTATTTTATACTATAGTAAATGTATTATAACAAATTATAGTACTCTAAAAGCCGATTCTGAATATGCTTTAACATAAGTTTGTGCTGTTCTTATAAAGTGGTGTTTATAATTAGATAACAGACTGACAAAGCAATCTCGAAATCAATATAAGGATTTCGTGCGGTATTCAATTATCTATCTTACATTATGCCATATAACAACTCATGTAACAAATAAGATAATAGCAAAGCTAATAGAGAAATATGTAATAAACAGAGATAGAAATTGGTCAAAAAATTTGAAATGATAATAAAATGGACACTTCATTAGCAATAATAGATTGACAAACAAAAAATCTACTGTATATTCAATTAGTAGTAATCAAATTAAATAACGCAACTCCAGTACACAGATAGTTGAATACTTGATTTGCTAAATCTAATGATTTAATGCTTGTTTTACTCTGTTTTATTAAATTTCTAATACAATACCCAAAAAAAACCTATAGACAAGATTTCCGAATCATTTTTCTACTCGACAGAGCGTGATATGTTTAGCGAAATAAAAAAACGAAATACAAAGATAGAAACAAAAAACGAAAAAGAAAAACGAAGACAAAGGAATAAATTAAATGGAATTAAAGATCACCTGTATATGCGATCGGTATGAAGCAGAGTAACGCCAAAATTGTTGCTATCATTGAGTTTGTATTGCAGTTGAAATACAGTTCACTCATATCTCTCACACCATTTACTCCATTTTTTCGGAGCCAAACTTCTCCAACCATTCACTCAAACGCGATGATCCTATTTGAATGGGCTTTCAAATGAGATAAGAAATGAAAATACTTTATTGTAACTTATTTATTGACACCAAAGAATGCTGTACACCATTATTAGGTTTATAATGTTTATAATATTAAAAATATCAAATTTTGATTAAAAATTTGCATAATTTAGACATTATTTTAATATATATGTCTGTATATATTTGAGCCAAAATTCTACTTTATATATCATATTTAATGATTAATGACAACGAGTTTTTTAGTTTAATTCTATATGTATTCGAAAAAAAATTATTTGTGCTGACAATGAGATGATCTCTATTATGATAATAGGCATTGAAATACGAATGCTCTTTATTAAGAGAATATGAAAACCTGTCACTAATCTATGAAATATTATCCTTTTTTTAGCAATTGGAGTACAAAAAGCACAATTAAATTAATGAATATATGTGTGAAAGGAAAGTTAATTGTTTTGATATCGATTCAAGAATTTTTGCGTTCATGACTATCGCAATCTTTTTGTGCGAAAATAATGCGCTCTATTCTACAGTTAACTGTATAATTACAATACATGCACAATACATTGTATATAATAGTAAAATGAAAATTTCCAACTATGTTTGCTAACTTTTACTTATTAAAGACTAAATTCTGCTGATTTATTAAACTCAATTTTCTCTACTTATGCATCAAAACATAAATAATTTATGTTATGAAAAATTATCCACTTGTAAGTGAAATTATTATAACTTTAAAGAGAAAACTATAGCTAACGAGAAAGAAAGAAAGAAAGATTTTGAAACTAAAACATAAAGATTATATTATATATGGCTAAAAACTATTTAAAGTTATTCAGACTCTTCTGCTAAGATTTGCGTTTTGGGTAATTTTGCTGAGCTAACAGTACACAAGAGAACTCTTAAGGAAATATATAATATAGTCACACAATAGGCATATATATATGAATAAATGAATGGATTGTGATCATTGTGCTCAAGAATAACGATTTCGAGCCACTTGAACGTAATTTTTAAAACTTATGTGATGCGGAAATAATTGTTGAATAAAGGTGTTGTTAAGGGAAACAACATGGTTGTGAAAGTTTGCCATTCAATATGCATTTCTGTCGAAATAAAAGTTTTATAAATGAATCTCACCCTTAAATTATACTGAAAAAGTTGATAAAACCTGAATTATTGCTTATTACGCTTTTAGAAACAAAGAAAATTCCTGAAGAAAACAATTGAAATGATATTTCAACGCAAACATTCTCGGAATCGCAAAACTCTATTTTTTTTAATTAAGTCTTCATTAAAATATGAGACGCGAATCAGTCTTACATTTTTTCGGCGAGACCTTTGTTTTCTGATATTTACGAATGCAGTCGGCGTTAGAGATGATAACGTCGATCATAATTATCAAACATTAAATTCCTCTTCTTCTTCTTCTTTGATCGCAGAGCCAAAAAAAATTATGACGGTATGTCATTTCAATTTGCGAGCGTTTCTATTGGCAACAATGGAAGCACAAAATGACGCGATTGTTGGCTATCGCTTCAACAATAAAGTTATAAATAGAGAATCACTAATAGTCGCATTAATATAATCAAATAAATATCATGTTAGAGCCAATCGTAAAACATACTAATATATAGGCAAACAATTTTCTTTGCAAACAACTTGAATATAATTTCAAATATATATATAAATAAGAAAATGAAAACTTGAAAAAAGATGAGTTTAATATCAACAAAAAATTTTGAACAACAAAAAAAAGAGAGGAATGATTCAAATTTGATGGTATCACCAAATTATGGTGAGGCGCACACTTTTTTCTTTGCGCGTCTACAGCTGTACAAGAATTTTTCAGTATCCATATGTACGATGTTTGGGAGCAAACGTTAGACTGTTATGCTCTCACACTCACGCACACAATGCCAACAGAGCACTGAATTCGAGCACCAGCTCTATCTCTCTTCTCTCGCTGTGGCAGAGATGAGAGCGCTTTGGATGCCAAATATTGATTTCATTATGTGCTCGCATTCTCTCGCATTTGTGACGAGACTATCGGCGCATACCATTCGCCAAAGTCCTTAGAAAAGAGCAAAATTTAAAGGGGGTTTCGACTATTTTCACCAAATAAAAGCCGTTTTCGGCAGCAAATAAAGCGCCAAATTTTTATTAACTACATTTAAATTGGAAAATTAACATTTTTTAAAAAGATAAAATAATTATTACAATGTTTTTAAGGAAATATAAATGTAAAAAATTTGTAAATTAACCACAGGTTGTTGTTTATAGATCAATATTTATTCTGCTTACTATTATTTTTTATTTTAAATTTACAGTATTTAATAAATAATTAGTATATTAATTAAAAATGACATTTCATGAAATGTTGGCCTTTTAAAGGTTGAGATTTAAACTTCCATTCAATTATTCAGTTCACTTATTTCATCAAAAATTTTGAATATTAATTTAGTAAAGTTTTAATCTAAATAACGTACTAATTTTTAAGTTTAAAGTTTATTATTATTTATATAATATTGATAACATATCGGACACAAATAATGAGAATATAATGTTAATATGAATGTAAATTTATACATAGTATTAAATCACTATAATTAAAACACTATAAACTAATTCGTAAGTTATGTTAGACATGGATTATTCTGATATTACTGTGTTAAACGAATAGAATTGAAGATCACATAAACTTTAGGGCTAACGCTTAAATATAGAAACAAAAAACTAGTAAAACCCTTACAGCAAAATAGAATCAGTGACAGTATAAAAATGGTTGTAAACGAAATAATAATATGATTTGCTTTAATTCGATTTCTTTCCAGAATTTATACAGAGAGGTATAAATTCCATAAATATTAAAATGGAAACACAATCAAATATTTAGCAGTCAGTCATGACTCCTATTGAATGCTACACAATATCGAGCTATTATGTCACTTATATTAGAAAGCGTACGCATAATTCTCCGAATTATCTCTTTTATTAGCAATCAATATCTTCTCTTCCCATTTATATATACCTTACTCTTTCTTCTATTTAATGCTATAGTGATTGCATTTGATTCTCTCTCTCGGTCTCTCTTTATCTTTGCATACAAATTATAAGACAAGTGGCACTAATAGAGAATCGGATTGCATAGCGTTGTGATTTTATTTATTCACTTCAGCGTAAGTGCATATATATTCGCGCATAACTTAACTGTACATTGACTACCGAATGATTCAAGAGTTACCACTTTCGCTAATATATGATACCCACTCACGCACGCATCTCAAACTTTAGACCAAAACCAACTTTGCCTAACTTTATACAAAAGTTATATAAATATATTATTTAACAAACTATCATAATGTTCACTAATTAAATATACTTTGTATGCTCTTTATGTGGTGAAATAAGTAACTTATTAATTTAATTTATTTTTAAAAAATTATAATTTGTCGCATAATTCACTTAATTAAACTTTTTAATCAAAATTTGAAAATGTAATCCGAATTATCACAGTATTTATTGATGCAGTTTGAATGAATTGAATGAATACATGAAAACACCATAATTAAATGTAATGATAAGATACAAGAAATCAATAAAGGCATTCAAAAAGTTATTTCCAAAAATACTGACATAGATTATTTGAAATTTTATAGAGCTATTCTCTTTATTTATTTTAACAATATAATGCTTTAAAATGGATTTATAAGTGGATTGAATTGGAAGCACGAGTTATTACGGCGAATGGCATTTTTAAATAAAAGAGGTTTGACGGGTAAGTTCGCAAATTCATAGACTGGTCAACAATCAGTCTTAACTCTAAAATGAAATTAAACTTTAATTATTTTTTCATTACACTTATAAATCAAACTTAATTTATAAAATATAATTTGAATTATTAAAATAGCTTGTTTGAAAATAATTTACTCTTTAAGGTGCACAAAAGCAGCTAAACTTTCAAAATACTCCAAACTTTTACAATTATAAAAGTAACAATAAATATACCAACTATTTTAAATGAAAGTAAGACCACATATATAATCAATATTCTTTCTTTTGAATAAATAATTTATAAGGATTTTAACAAATAAAATAAATAATAAATAATATATGATCTAACGATAGAGCGCTAATACAGGTGAACATTAAGTTGAACACAGGTGATCGTGATTAACATAAATTTATAACTTATTTTATCTAATCTAAATAAATGTTAACCACATGTTATATATTATGATCAAAAACTTTATACTTGATATTATAAATTTAATGTTTTTTATCTAATTTGACTCATTCTTCTGTTTTATGACTAATAAAACGCCATATTTATTATTTTAAAATAGTTGCAAACATCTAGAAATATTTTATTAATTAATAACAAAATTGCCGATAAAGTAACTTTAATTTATGTCATTATAACTTATAATTTTACGCATTATTTTTCTTAATTTTGAATTTTAAGATAAGTTAGTAAAAATGAAATTTATATTGAGTAATGAAAGAGTGTTTGTATGATATCTACAATACTTATTGCAAAATTTCACACGATTGTTGATATCTATCAATTGAGAAATTAATTTCGATTTAAATTGCAAGTTAAGTGTAAATTATTAAACTTAATTTATTTTTTTATGTAACTTTGTGTATATTTATCTATTATTTATTAATTTTATATTTATATAATGAAATGTTTAATTTTCTGTATTATATATTTTGTTTGCATAATCAGCCGTTATAAGAGTGAATTGATTTCATACGAAACTTTTATAAAATTAAAACAATTAAATGCTTATAACGGAGTCGCAGATTACGCCAAACTATATGGCTATAAAAATTTTGACAATTACTTTAACAAATTTAAGGTATGAGTTAGCAAATGGAAAGCCATTATTCTCTCTCTAAAGCAAACTTTAATTCAATATTGAAATGTTCAGCAAAAATATGGCAAACAATACGAATCGAAACAAATTGAAGAGAAGAGAGCTTTTAATTTATTTAAATCATTGCTTCACATCAGACGCCATAATAAAGCGTACAATAATGGAGACGTGACGCACAAATTAGATGTGAACCACTTGGCAGACCTGGTAATAATAGATGCGCTAATATTTAAATTTGATGATACACTTTCAATGCCGTAATCGTGAATGTAATCGATTTGCGTTGGCGTAGAGTCAAAGCGAATACAATGAGACGCTCAACAGCGCCCAAATGCCACTCAACCGCACTCAACCCACTCCACCAGAGCTGATATTTTACGATTCACTGCCCGATAGCTTCGACTGGCGCGACCAAAACAAGGTCACGCCGGTCACCAATCAGGGCCGTTGCGGCGCCTGCTGGGCGTTCGCGGCGTTGGCCACCATCGAGAGCGCTCATCTCATTAAACACGATCATAATTATTCGCTGTCCGAACAGCAGCTCATCGACTGTTCGAGCACTGGTGGCTACAAGAATAATGGATGCGATGCCGGTTATGTGGACGTGGCCTTTCAGTATGTCGAGGACCACGGCGTCAGCCAAGACAACGACTACCCCTACACTCAAAAAGTAGGTTTATTTGCATTCATTAAATTAATTTGGCATCAATTAAGCGAATAACGAGAAATTGAAATTGTTTTCAAGTATTGTTTAATCTATAGCGAGGCGAGTGTCGAAACGTGACAGATCTGAATCGCGTACGCATTAACTATTTTATGACTCTTCGCAATCGTCCCGCTTCTGACGACGATATTATGCAAATCATATACACTTACGGACCCGTTGTTGTCAATATCGATCCCTATGGCGAGGAATTTCAACTCTATAAGTATGAATTGCGACTGCAATTTGTCTGCAAATTTATTATTCATTAGTTAAAAGCGGTTTAACTTATTTGAACGTTAGGAGTGGTATCATTTCGAGCGGAAATCATCAAATGGCGCACACGTTAGCGGTGATCGGTTGGGGCGTTCAGAACGACACTAAATATTGGATCGTTAAGAATAGTTGGGGCACGACGTGGGGTGAAATGGGATTCGCCAGGATTTTGCGACTCAACAATGTTAGGAATTTCAATCAAGAAGTTTATTACCCAATAATAAGATAAACTCAATTAAGTAAAGGATATGATTAGTATTCAAATATCGGTATTAATTAGCTTTAATACTTCACTTCAACTTGTATTGCATTTATTTATTTGCGCGTCACTTATTTAAACTAAATAAATAGTTTAAATATTAAATTAATAGTTTAATGAATTTGAGAACAGAATTTTATATTTTACTTTATGACGATTTATAACAGATTTTTAACTTATTAAATAATTTATGATATATTAATGTTAGTAAAATATTTATTGAGATAATGAGAAGAAGATAAAAGTCCTAAAAGCAAGACAGAGCGCAGATAAATGTATGAATATTGTTAAACAAACTTGGACTCTGAAAACTTAAGGGAAAGGGTTTTTTCATACAAAATATAATTTCTTTCTCAATTTTGTATAATGTAATTTTGTATTTTATCTGAATTTTTAAAAACTGTTTGAAATAATAAGATTAATTTTATTTTGAACATCTCTTATACAGTAGAGTAAAACATTAAAAAATAATAAAAGCTTTATATAAAGTGTCAATTTGAATATCGATCCAAATGAAGCGTAGCATAAGTTACAGAACTCTTATGCTATACTTATAATTTCGATATCAAAATAAATGTTCTAAAGAATATGACAGCATAGGATTAAAGTAGATTTTAATAGTTCCGAGTGTTTACGCCGAATAAAAACTTATTTGCTTTGACAAATTATATTTCAAATCTAGAAATAAATGATATTCTTATAAAAATTAGTAATTAATTAATATGAAGAGTATTTAATTAATTATGTAATTTCAATCATTATTCATAAAAGTCTATTATCTTTAGAGCAATCTCGATAAAAATTTCATTGTTTTTTAGGTTAGTTAAGACGAAATATTAAGATTTACTTTATCGAAAGAAGAAGAAGAGATTTTTTATTAAGTTATTTAATAGATGAAGAAAATAATAATAGAATGAAATGTTAAAAGAGTTGGAGAAAAGGCAAAACTTTCAAATTTTTATTTTTTAAAAAAATTCCGACTCCTGAGGTCGATGTCGATGTCTTATAAGTTTATGACTATAAACAAGACGCATAATACACTAAATATACAATTTGTAAATTACAATGTTTATGTACTTTTAAGCGAATTATTAATACTTTATTTTCTGCTGAATATATGTGTGTATTTTGTTACAGTCAAATACGGATTTTGTGAACTCATTTGATTTACAGAATTTGGTTCATAAAACCTATAGCTGTCTATCTATTTGTTTTAATTTAACGTACAATAGTAATGTAAATATAGATATTATTTTAATAAATAAATTATTTTCGCTAATTTTCTGATATGACAATATAGAGTATTAAAATATTATTAGTACAATAGAATTAATTATTATTAAGTATAATAATTAATACACAATGATTTAAATTCGAGTTAATCTTTATTTTGAAATAAATTGCTATTAAATGTGTATAACTGTAACTCTAATGCGAGAGTAATTCAAGGCGTAATAAATGATGTGATAATTGATCGCTGATTGAAAGCAGTGTTGCGTTAAAACATTCGAATCGAAACGATAGACAAACAAATTGACAAACAAATGAGTGTTTGAATAGAGTTAAAAGTATTTCGATAACTGACTGCATGCAAACATGTTTATGAATATCGACTCTTAAGATTACATCGAAATATTGTCGATCTTCTGATGATCGAACAAAAAGAGTCCAATAGTGACCACACTTTTGACGACATTAATTCTAAGAGTTTTGAGACACGAGTCACCGAAGAGTTGGTCAAAATTGAAAAGTTTAAAGAAATGACAGAAATGAAAGTGAAACACAAAAACAAACAATCAAAGAATAAAAGAAAAGAATTGAAGGAAAGAAATATACAGTCAGTGAACTCGAGAACCAAAACTCGAATCTTAAGCACTCATTGAGTGTCCGAAAGGCTGACAGGAATGCGGTGTAAAATCGAACAATTAAATCGATTGAAAACCAGCGATTCATCACTAAATGAGATAAAGCGTCGATTAATGAATACGAAAGATGTAAAAAATCAATTTCTCGACGAAAATGAAAAATTGCAAAATGAGTTGTTTTCATCACAAAACAATCACGACTTAAGCCGAAAAGAGTCAGATTCGCAGATTAAACGATTGACCGAATTAGCGAATTCGATATCAACTGAAATTGAATTATTAAAACAAGAGAAACAAAATGTCGGACAGAAGTTGGAACACGTGAAGCGAAATACAAATCTAGAAATTGACTGAAATTCTCGAAAGTTGTGAATTGGATATAACAAACGCATTGAAGAGAGAGAGAGAGAGAGAGAGAGAGA
>JAQIYA010001942.1:0-11140 GCA_034699355.1 Microtritia minima
GTGCGATTCTCTATTGTCGAGAGCGGAACAGTTATCGATTCTTACTATTTAAATGTTGGAATTCGAACCGTTGAAGTCAAACAAACGAATTTTTTGATTAATGGAAAACCATTTTATTTTAGAGGATTTGGAAAACACGAGGACGCGAACGTGAGATTGCGATTAATTAGTTATCTTTGTTATATGTTATGTATGGACGTGTTTAGATTCGTGGCCGAGGTTTCGACAATGCCATTCTAATCAAAGACTTCAATCTAATCAAATGGATTGGCGCGAACTCGTTCCGCACTACTCATTATCCCTTTTCGGAAGAATTGATGGACGAGGCGGACGCGCAGGGAATTGTGGTCATCGATGAGTGTCCAGCGGTTGGACTGCGAGAGTTTACTGATGTCTTGCTAAAACAACATCAGCGCACGCTTACCGAACTTATTGAAAGAGATAAAAACCGACCATCAGTTGTGATGTGGTCGATAGCGAACGAACCCTTTTCTTGGATGAAATCAGCAGAAAGTTATTTTCAGAAAGTGGCCGCACATGCGAGGAGTTTGGACAAGACTAGGCCTTTGACGGCTGCCAGTAATCAGGAATTCAATGGCGATTTAATGGCACCAACATTGGATGTGCTAATGATTAACCGATATTATGGGTGGTATATCGACACTGGATATCCTCAAACAATACAGAATCGCCTTAAACTGGAATTTGATAATTGGCGTAAAACTTATACCAAACCAATCATGATATCGGAATACGGCGCCGACACTGTGGCCGGACTTCATATGGTATTTCACCCATACTATTAAAAATTAATAATATATACAATATATACAATATGTAAATTATATACAATATATCCTATGTATAGAATTTGTCTTAAATAATTGTTAGGATCCGCCATATGTTTTCTCGGAAGACTATCAAACAGAGTTTTTAATTGAATATCATAAAGCATTTGACAGATTAATAGCAGAAGGATTTTTCATCGGAGAACACATTTGGCTGTTCGCTGACTTTAATACACACGAACGTAATATTGTGAATATAGAAATACTAATAACATTAATATTAATAATATGTTTTCTCCAAAGAGATAATAAGAGTGAACGGAAATATGAAAGGAATATTTACGAGAGAACGTCAACCGAAAGCTGCGGCGAGACTTCTTCGGTGTCGGTACTGGAAATTGGCTGATAAGCTAAATGATGAAAGTTTGGACGCAAACATGTATTGTCCGCTACGTTAAGGCTTTTAATGCCACATCTATTACTAACTATACATGTATATCGGTTGTGAACTATAGGTAATAAATTATAAAATATAAGAAATTAATTAATATAGTCTAAATAAAATCGATATTTGGTATTATAGTCATTAAAAAGTATTGTTTAATATAAAAGGCAATTGATTTTCATACTCTAAAAATACTGTTACGAATGTATTTATAAAAATACTCCCTTTACTGAAATAGCATTGCATGATAGCAGATAAAATTAAACATATTTTGCAATCAAATGAAATTTATTCTAATAGTGTATTTATAATAGTACTTACTATTTACAATGTAGTGATAATAATTATAAAATTATTGTATAATAATTATAAATTTTAACATAAAATTATAATAATTTGTTTTGAACATAAATAATATAACAATAAAAAGACTCGATAAACACATCCTTATTTAGTTCCTTAATTTTTTAATTTTAGATATTGTTAAAGCAAATAAAGATATGATTCATTAAACAATATTTAAACTTATCCTATTTTTTGTTTAGATATTTTAAATTAATTTGCTTAATTTATATTTCAAAAGGATAAGCAGTTGTAAACATTGTAAAGGGTGTATTATTTATGTTTTAGCACTTAAACAGGTCTATTCAAATAATTTATTTAGTATTATAAATCTGATAATCCTTTGCTTTGCTTAAACATTATGGAAAGTTTTTAAAAATAGTTAAATGTTAATTTTTAGAAATCCCAAAAATTTTGTAAAAATCAAATTAAATTTTTAGCATAGAAAAATAATTTACTATATTTATTATTTATTATGTTAATTTATAATATTAAAAAAATAATTTAATATCATATAAATACTTAAAATATAAATTTTAAAAAATTTGTTATGGTTTGTACTAAATTGGTTTACTACATGTAATGCAGTATGTAATAAATTATAATATATAAGAAAATAATTAATATAAGTCAAAATAGAATCGATATTTGGTATTATAGTCATTAAAAAGTATTGTTTAATAAAAGGCAATTGATTTTCATACTCTTAAAATACAGTTACGAATGTATTTATAAAAATACACCCTTTACTGAAATGCATAATATTATGCATTGCATAATAGCAGATAAAATTAAACATATTTTGCAATCAAATAGCGGTATATTGTCTTTTTTTTATTCTGCTAAACATAATTTCATTAATGGTATTTTCATTGTACACTCAATTACACTTTTACTTTTAAACTTGATTTGACTCATTGAGCCATTGAAGCTTTTAAATGTTCACACATTGGTGAACACTAATCAAATAATTATTAGGTTAATTTTTGTTAAAATTGCATTACAATAATCGAGACTCATTACGAAAACTCATTATATTAATATTTAGTATTCGAGGCCATTAATTAACAAGAGTTGTGAAATTTCTCGAATTATTTATAATAAAAGTTTCCGAAATATACTTTCAAAGCTGTAAATCTCGTTAAAGTAAATTTGCAACTTTTCACGAAAATATCTCGATTGTACTTTTTCAGTGACTACAACTAAAATTACTAAACTCGAAATTGTAGACAGCGATAACGCCCCGATCAGGTGTGCTATTTATTCTCATTCATTTGTCACTTATTTCATATTTACGGCCATTGATATATGCTGTTCGCACTATAGTGTACTGTCTTTACAATTTTCAACATCTTTATCAAGTGTTTCTTATAATTACATACTCTCATAGTATTGTTTAGAGAACTAAAATTTAACTTTTTAATTATAATTTTTAAATAAATAAACAATAAGAGTAAACTACTTATATTAGTTAACATTTGGTAATCAACTCTTAATACTTTATTCAGGTATTTATTGTTTGTTATATTATGTTATTAAATATTTTACAACAAAAATTTTAAGGAACTCGAATAATAAATTTGAATTAATATTTAAACTTACAAAATAATTATTGTGGCCTTTATTTTGAACATTTATTATTATTATTTGTAAAATATACAACAAAATTTTTATTTTTGTTGAAATTGCGCCAAATATAAATAAAAATAAGATAACATTTTAATGATAACGAAGTAAGTAAATGTTTGAAGCAATTATAAGTAAAATTATAATGTTTACAAATGTTTTTAAAGGAAAAATATTTTATTTCATAATTTTATTATCTTTTTAATAAAGAATCAATAAAAAAAATGACTGCAAATATTACTGTTGGCTATTATGATATTCGAGGTTTAGTC
The DNA here is from genome assembly GCA_034699355.1 of Microtritia minima. Classification (NCBI taxonomy): domain Eukaryota; kingdom Metazoa; phylum Arthropoda; class Arachnida; order Sarcoptiformes; family Euphthiracaridae; genus Microtritia; species Microtritia minima. The sequence continues at coordinate 3,474 of JAQIYA010001942.1, forward strand.
GAACCGATACGTTATCTTCTGAGATATCTTGGAGTTAACTTCAACGATAAGCGATACCCGTTCGGTGAGGGCTCTTCGTTCAAAGACATCGACAACATTAGGAAATACTGGTACGAAGACAAATACAAACTTGGCCTCGATTTTCCAAACGTCCCCTATTTAATAGATGGCGAATTTAAGGTATAATTCTAGGCTGTTGTGTATTATTACATATCATTATGCAACAACTTTTTTTCGACAGATAACGCAAAGTTTGGCTATATTGCGATATCTCGGTCGCAAATACGGCTTAACTGCTAAAGTGGAGCCCTATTTAAGCCAACAGGATATGGTTGAGCAACAGGTGCGCGATCTTATGGCTAGCTTTGTGTTTGGACTCGTTCTCTCTGACGACTACGACAACTTGAAGGACCAATTCATTGAGAAGCAATTGCCGCCGCAGTTGGAGCTGCTCTCCAAGTTTTTGGCTGACAAGGAGTGGTTTATCGGTGAACTAACTTATGTCGACTTTGTCGCCTATGAAACGCTCGATTGGATCCGTCTCTTCAGCGAAAGCAGTTTAGAAAAGTACGCAAATCTGTCTCAATATTTGAAACGATTCGAGAGTCTGCCGGCAATTGATAAATATATGAATTCTGATCAGTATAAACAATGGCCTGTTTTTGGCAATCTTGCTAAATGGGGTTATAACAAGTGAAATGTAAAGCACATTGATTTGCTTTGCGTTAATCTGGGAATACCTTTAAAGCATCTTTTATTTTGCTTCTAAAATGCAAATTACATGTTAATACATTTATATATGTATTTTGCACTGTATATTCACTATTCAACAACCTTAACATAATTTTGTTTACTTCAATTGTAATCTTATTTCAAATGACTTTTATAAAATGGCATAAAGTGACTTCAAATTTGATAAAACGTTTATTTTCTATATAATTAAAAATATATATTTTTAATTTTATTCAATGCTTCTAAAAGTAAACATTGTAAAAACACTTTGAATAATAAAATTTGTACTAAATTTGCACTTAAATAATAATAAAATAATTTGCTTTATTAGAATTTATTTGGTGATTATAAAAGTTTTTGGATTTTAAAGTTTTTTAGATAAAGAGCGGCTTTTAATATGTATGTTTACTATGTTTAAATTAAAACTTATATTTAAAATATTTAAATTTTGAAACATCTATAGTTTCAAATTGTACAGAAAATCTTGTTTTTTTTGTACAGGAATTTATTGGACTGTACAGAAATCATGAATGATTGTTTTGTGTGTGTTATGAACGGTAAAATTTATTTGATTTGATTCATTGATTGACAATTTTATAATATCTAAATTAATACAACTTAAATAGAAACAATACAAACGTATATAAAACAAGAATAACGCACAAAAGAGCTGATTATAACATTACTTTTATTATTTTAGACATGCTTTATCTTTAGTTAGAATATTCAGGGTTTATATAAGCGCACACTTGTTCACACTTTCGGTATTTTTATATTATCTTAAAGTTTATTTTAATTGATTTTATAAAATAAATTTTTTTTAGATAATAATAATAATACTAATAAGTAGTAATTAATACTAATTAGTAATTTATAATATTGCAAACAAAATTAAGGATTTAATGTTGTTTTTATTAATTTTATATGAAAAGTTAATTTAAGTGCATTTCGCGTAATGAATTTCGTCCAACAAATCTGTATCGTCTTCACACTCTGCGTTGTAAATTTGATTCTTAAACAAAGCCCTTTCCTTGTAAAGCCACAAATTTTTACAGCCGCAGTCGAGCGGACAATTGAAACAATCAATTGAGTGTCCGCTCGTGAATATTGGTCTGAATACCTGTTCGTCCAGATATGGCAAGTTATTTCCGGACAGTATGATATGCACTCTTCTCTTGGTCTCGGCGAACGCTCCCACAGAAAAGCTGCTTAAATTTAATTTGTTGTAACTCAGGTCTAAAATCATATCGTGAGTAGAGTTGTTTTTAAATCTAAACGCTTGTTTGGGTATAAAATCGATTTTATTTTCAAATAGACTGATATACTGTAATTGATCCAAATTGTAAAACGCATTCTCGCCCAGCATTTTGACGCCGCTCTGACGGAAAGACACGAATCGCAGAGTCGAGGTGTTTGGCGAACTGAACAAATTGCTGGGAATTGAGTTAAAGCTTAGTTTCGATATTTCCAGTTTTTCTAAATTTGTCATTTGATTAAATGTGTCGAACAGACTATAGTTGTTTCCCTCCACCACAACAGGTGTTTCCCTTAATTCCAGATACTTAACTGCCATATCATTCTTGCCAAACGCTTTTGGACTGATTTTGGTTAAATTAGCCATTTTTTGAATGTGAATTTCGTCGAATGTGATGTCGGCGAAAGTGTTGTCCACCAACTCCTTAATCGCCGTATTATCCATATAAATGGATCCAAAATGCCTTTCGCTGGCATTTGAATGTTGGCTAACATTTTCAAATACTGCTCTCAAATTATATTCATAATCTTCGCTGCAGTAAATATTCAGTGAATTCTCGACGCAAGTGCACGGACGTAGTGTTTCACTTGCAGGACATTTTGCGCAATTAATTATTTGAATTTCGACAATTATGAAAATTATTACGTTAAGTATGAAATCTATAAGAAATTATACCATTTAATTATTCAAAATTTTTTAAAGCAATAAATTTAGATTTCTTGTCTTTTATCAAAAATACTTACAATTCATGTTTTAAAAAAATATAGTTATAACTATTTACTATTAATTAATTAATTCAGTATTTTTAAGTTCATTTAAAACGTATAAACAATTTAATTTTATTTATATACCTTATAAGTTACAAAACATTTGTTTAATTTCTCATTCTTTGGGATGTTGTTATAGAGGTTTTTATAACATATTTATATTAGTTAATAATTTGATTAAACTTATAGTTTTGAAATAATTTTATTAATCATTATTGTGTAAAAACTTAAAGGATTTAAACAAACTTTGACAATAAAATAAAATCATTTTGATATTATTACGGAAAAGAAATCTTATTATTAAGAATTCATTTTATTAAGAAATCAAAAATTTAAAATCAAGTTTATAGAAATTATTGTTATGCATTGAAAAATTAATTTGAAATATTTTAGATTATTTATTTAATATGTTTATTAAATAACTTATTTAAACTTATGAACTTATTTAAAAAAAATATTGAACATTTAAAAAGATTTGGTGGAATTTCAGAAGAATTTAATTAAAATTAATTTTATTAGAAAATGTTATCATTTTATTAATATTTAAGTCAAAAAATATAATATATATAATATAACTTTATATAAATATTATAAACCATAGATAACTTGTTATCAGTTATTCTTTAAATGTTTATTTATATGCATTATTAAAACTTGCCACAAGTTTCTATACTTTGCAATACCACTACATACGAACCTTGTGCTAGAATTGCACAAATATTTTTTATATGTTAAATAACACAATAATAATAATCCATGTCTGAGACCTGACCTCAAGGATTAAAATTTTTATGTAATTATTGCTAACCAACTGTGATTGCAAACTACAGTATAAAGTAATTGATATAATTGTTGCTGAATAGGTGTTGCTTACGCTATTTGGTTAATCTTTATTCAAAATAAGAGATTAGTGTTTATACCACGCAAGTGCTCAATATGTCAAAGAGAGTGGCTTTACTTACAAGCCTTTGCCTGTTTGTTAATAAATTCAAACTACTTTTATTTATAAACTAATAATGTTTTTATTTAAGATGAGATTAATCAACTTAACGTATATTTATTTCATATTAATCTTAAATATATATGTAAATTTAGATTGTAATTCACATAGAATTAAGAAATAATTTTGTTCAGTTTAATACATTTGTATTTTAATTTTTATGCATTTTGCTTTACATTACTATTTAAAAACCTATTATATCGGATATAATTTTTATTATTAACTTTTAATAATAATACAAAGTAAATTCAATCAATATATTAAATCTAACTTCTGATTAAAGAATAAATGAGTATTTCTAGAGAAAAACGCATGCGATTTTCCTGAAATGCTTTAAAACTTTATATGGTGTTTGGAAAGTTTAAAATCAGTAGTGGAATAAAATGGGTATAAATATGGTCAGAAGAGACTTTGATAACTTAAAATTGTGACTTTGTATGGTTAATAGGATTTCTGGGGAACACAATGAACATTCTAAAAATATTCATTCGAAATATATCTAATTATTGTTAAAGTCTAAATATAAAGTCTACCGATACTAAGTTAACACCTTTAATATTTACTTTAACTATTTAAACAATACTAACAATAGTTTGAATAAAATACATTTACAGCAGAGTAGTAACTACTAAAGTGATACTTATGTAAATACACGATTTTGCATATCTAGCAGTTAAAGCATTACATAAGTAAATCTTCAACAATAATCGTTTTTATAAAATCATATACAACAATCATAAACAACTATATGTAGTGATGTTTGCACAATTAATAATTGTTGAAAATAATTTACTTCTACACAAAAAAAAGTTTCATTGATTTATAATTTATTTTAAAAATAATTTCATTTTAAGAAGTTATTATTTATTAAACTAAATACCATTTATACTGATAAAATAATGTTGAAAGTTATACAAGTTATATGTATAATAAAAAATTGTTTAAACGAGGAGAAAATAACAGGAAAAGGATAATAGGTTAATATGAGATAACAATTGTGGATAAAAAATTATTACTAGAATATGAATCCTTATATCTATAGAATAAAAATGGTATACAAAGGGATCGTTGCAAACATTTTTGAAACTTTTTAATAATTAAACAATAAATAATGCCTCAATAAATAAAATTTTTAAGTTGAATCATTTAAGTTCTAAATATTTTAAAATTAATTTATTGAGGCATTATTTTTTGTTTAATTATAAAAAAGTTTCAAAAATGTTTGCAACGATCCCTTTGTACGGCATTTAATTCCATAGATATAAGGACTCATACTCTAAAACAAATGAATTATTTCTTAAAATTTTCTTAATAAATTTTAATAATTAATATAAGTGGTTATTTAATATTTAAAAGTTATAGAAAATTTATAAAATGGGTGTCGAAAACTTGAAAATTTTATGTATAGTTTTGATTAAGTTTTTAAACTACCCAACTGTATGCACGCTATTTATCTTTAGAAACAAAACTTATGTTATGATGTAAAAGTACCTTTTGTTTTTCCGTTTAGGCAAATCTATTATAACAATATTTTGTTAACATTGCTTAATTAAATGATTAAACTATGTTTAGACTTAATGCGGAATGAAATTCATGAAATATCATTTTAAAAATTATATCTATAATAATAATAATAATCTTCATTTTGATTTAATTTATTATGCAATCTATAGGGTTTTTGTTAAAAGCTAGACATTATATGGATTTTATTAAACTTTTTAATTAATCTTAAAAATTGATTCTAAATTGATGCTATGAATTAAATCTATAATTTACTTAATTAAAGATTAGTTTTTATTTTCATTAAAACTTATTTAAATTTACTCTTGTATTTAATTAAAAATTTAATAAATTTTAGTTAAATTTCTTTTTTCAAACTTGTATTAAAATGTTTAATTTTACAACTTTTTAATTCTAACTTTTCTCTTAACTTAATATAACCAAATAAGTCTTGACTGTTGTCAACATAATTTTTCGGATAACATCTAAAATTATCCGAACTCAATCCTAAGCCCACTCTTACATCAAAACTTGTCAATTGCAGTCCGATTTTTATTAGGGAAGTTATTCGATGGCTTATTCATATTTATAGTGTTTCTATTGATATATATTAAATCTTATTAACGGCAGACCAATACCTTATAGTATATAAGAGAATTATCTGTGTTGATATTTTATATATTCATTCTGATTTCTTTGGTGATTATATGTTCACAATCAACAGAAAACAAGTTTTATATCAGAGCTATTTTTTGTTGCAATTTTAATTCAATATCAAAGGTAATTATATAATTAATATCGTTATTTTCAATTTTATGCAAATAAAGAACTAATTAATTAATTATAGAATTATGTATTAAAATCTAATAAATTTATTTTGCATTAGAGATGTCATCGATTACTTTTCATATTTGTTTCTCTACGTTTGCGTTATTAACTCTCACTAATTGCTTATTAATAAGATCTGATTTTTATGAAAATAATGACAAAATAATGGGTAGTAATGATGGAGTTATAAAAGTAGTAACTCGTGGTTCAGCGCGATATTATTGCGGTCCACTTTTAGTCGACACATTATCATTGGTTTGTAATCATACGTTTAACAAAAGAAGTTATTATAATAAACATTTTCAGGAAAATTTAATTCACAGTAAGTATATTTTTTAATAATTCAAAATTTATCAAATTTTAAAATATTAATTAAGACAACAAAAGAAAAAGATGTTGAATTAACATATTGAGCCAAATTATTATTTTAAATCAATGGACTTGAAGTCAAAAACTATATTTATCCAGAAATAACTTTATTTTCTAAATATCTCTACTAATTTTTGAATCTAAAACAATAAACATTCTTAATTATTATCTATATAATCAATTTAAATAATTGTGTGTGTGTGTGTGTGTGTTCGTCCGCAAAAAAGTTTACAACTGTTGAATTTAAAAATAATTTTATTGAATAATACTTTATATTTTGTTTTTCATTGTAAAGTTAAATCCAAAAATTAATTTTTGGTTAAAAAATTTTAAAATATTGTTTAATTACTATATTTTTAATAATTAGAATTAAGATTTATTATCTTAATATTTTCTTATGAGAAATTATCAAAAAAATGAAATTACAGAGAGAGGAGATATTTGGCCACCTTCTCATCAAACGATAAAATATACTCATGCGTTGGTGAGTGCATTGAATGGTGGGACCGATGGCTGGAGAAATCTTTACCAAAGAAATATTCGCGGCGTGTCAGACGAGTGCTGCATAAACCCGTGTACGATCGCCACGCTTAGGGCCTACTGCTATATCCCCTCAAACCACATACAAACCACTTCGACTACCACTGAAACGACTTACGAAGAGAATAACGTTTAAATTACTGGATTATGACGAGTAAATACAGTTAATGCCTCTATGGATCAAATCGAGTGAAAATTTATTACAAATTATAGATAAATTTACATTTGATTAGAGAAATAATATTGTGATATTTAATATGAATTATTAATAATTTTTATTTTGCAGTAAATCTTATTTAGTTTATAATTTCCAATTATAGGTAGAATTAATTTTAAATTATCGATAAATTAATAGCTTTAAATTTGTAACTTATTCAATAAATTACAATCATATGTGCAAATAAATTCTTTTGAGCATTTAAGTAAATTTGTGATTCAATTAAAATAAACCTAAGGTGAGAATAACTTTATTATTTATTTTATGATAAATAAAATAAAACTCAAATCTTTAACTATTCCTATAAAAGTAAAATAAAATAAGTCATATAAGTTATATAACTGTTTTATAATGTATTATAAAATTTAAAATATATGAAGTCAAATTTAAAATTACTGCAGTAATTATGCAAAAAATATCACTTCTTAATTAAAAATATTAGTTCTCTGCCAATGATAT
>JAQIYA010001943.1:0-11134 GCA_034699355.1 Microtritia minima
AAATTCAATATTACATAATCTTTTAAAAATCAATTATGTTTTATTACTGAAAAAATTAAAAATTAATTATATTAAATTAAAAGATTAAATAAATGTTTAAAATATAGAATAATTTTAAAAAAATTTTCATTAAACTCCAACTCAATTCTTTACAATTTTAAAATATGTGCCTCAAATAGATTATCTATTAATTCATTTTTCTCATTTAATACTGTATTTTATTTTCGTTGTGAAAATTAGAAAAAATTAGATCTAAGAATGATAAAACGCACTGTTATCTCACTATTCAGGTTTGTCTGCGCTTCAGATGATGTCTAGTCTAATGATTATGATAAGCCGTATCACTCGTTTCAAAAATAAAACCCCTTTAACCTTATGTATACAAAAGGCGCTGTTTTCATATGTGTCATCATTCAGAGACTGAAGAAGTGTACTCTATTTGCTAAAGCTTTTTCTCTGAAATAAAATTGTTTAAAAAGCTCTTTTAAGCTGATTTTTTATATGTGTTTTAAAACTATTTTTCTCGCGATAGTATTTTTTCCAATTTTTTCCTATTTTTGCAACTCATTGTGCTTTTTAAAAATGTTTGGTTCGTTGATTTTGGATATTACTGTTTCGCATCCCGTATTCTTCAATTCTAGTTTAACTCAAAATAGAAAAAATGTCTTTCTATTTGTTGTGCAATGTTTTTGCTTTATTTTGTATTATTTTTTTCTTCATCATCCATAAGGAAACATATTTTAAGGCTTTTTTTACTCTTTTGGCGATTATTTATTTTATAAATTTAATTTAAATTTTTATAAAAATTAATTTTAATTTTTTCCACAATTATATCTTAAGACTTTTGTCTATGTTTAGTGATCTAATTTCATGTCAAAGCCATAATTGATATTCTGTATAATTTTCGGGTTTATTCACACATCATATTTGGATTCGAGTACTCGTCATACGAGAACAATAAAATACAAATTAGATTTTTGTATTGCTTAATAAAAAAAAAGCATTTTCCTCGTTATAAATAAATTAAAATTTTACGAAAAAAAACTAATTTATCTTTATTATTAAAAAAATAAAAATAAAATTAAAAAATGTAAGAAAAATCTTCGTCTCTATACGAGTCGCATAAAGCAAAACACACACACGCACACAGATTACGACACCACGATTTTCTTCACCTCTAAACCAGGATTTATGGCGACGGAAACAAACTATTTTTTTAAGGAAGCAAAATTTCGGCTCAACTGTTATTCTTTGACGAAATTGTTATTCGAGCGTTGGCGAGCGATTTGTTTCAATTTCCCTAATGGACTTGTGGTGATATGCATTCCTCTGTTTTCTTTTCGCTTCTCTCCTCCATTCCCCGTAGTTTTTGCTCTGTTATATTGTTTTTTGCTTTCCTTTTTTATTTCAGCTATTGTTAGCTCGTATTACTAAATATTACTCTTTCTTTCTATCTTTTTAACTTTTAGACACGACTGTCTTCTTCTTCTTATTCGCCTCTGCATTAGACAACTTCGTGATCGTCTTTTTTTCTATCTTTGACTTCTTTAATTTAAAACGATGTTAGCTCTTGTGTTACTCTAAATAATTAACTTCAAAATTTTGGCTTAAAGCGTATTTCATTTTAATTTGATGCTAACATAAACCCAATTATGAATAAGATTAATTGACATCGCATTGAATTATTAACTTTTCTTTAAATTATATCTTAAATAATTGGTACGTAAGATAGATTTAAAATTCAGGATTAAAATTAATAGCTATTAATTTGCCATTAATTGGATGAAGAAAAGTGAGAATAATAAATATGAAATAATGAACATTTTTAAATAATACATAATAAGCTTTAATGGATAAAAATGAAAATATATTTGCAAGTAATTGGTAAACCATTACTAGTTATAAGGGTTTAAATATTTTTTGTCTATACTTACAAAAGCAATTTATTTTAGTATTAAAGATGCTTAAACACCGAAAATTGTTTGGCTCAGACCAATGGCCAAATTATAGAGAAAAAGCTGGTTTGGTGGCAATGATTTCAAAGTGACATCTCAACCATAATTATTTTGGTAAAGCGCTAGCATTTGATGTTCACATTAAAGAATATTTACTGAAGAATTAAAAGATATCATAGATAAAGGAGACATCACTGGAGACGGTTATGTTTGTCGATCTTATCTAATTAATTCAAGAAAGAGAGACATAAGTTAAAACATTTTGACAATAATGTTAAAATCATTCAAATCAAAAAATGTAAACTAAAAAACCTTAAGCATAGACTTGTATTACATATTTAAAGAATTTTATAGCAGAATTGTGGGCTCGTTTGTTATCAAATTAAAATTATAATTTTTGAAATATTTTAAGCGTATAAATAATTAGAATGTTAAAAATAAATAAACATACTTAATATAATAAATCTTTATTATGAGTTTGTTTTTTAGTCTTCAATATTTTTGTTCAATAAAATTAAAGTCTAATTTAAACAATTAAATAACAATAATAAAACAAAAGATTTAGTAAGAGCTAAATTATTCTTTAGAAATATTTATTCAGCATAATTAAAAAACATTTTTTGCTTATTTTCATTACAAAATCTAACCAAATTCTTTACAATATATGCATAAAATTTTTGTCTCATTGTATCACTTAACTCATTATTTCACTTAATACTGTATTTTATTCTCCGAAGTTAAGTATTTATTTTCATTTCAAAAAAATAAGAAGAAGAAAAATTAATAATATTCAAGAATGATATAACGCTTTGTTGGCTCAGTTTTTCAGGTTTCTCTGCGCTTCAGATGATGTCTAGTCTAATGATTATGACAAGCCGTATCACTCATTTCCAAGCAAACCCCTTCAGCCTTATGTATACAAAAGGCGCTGTTTTCGTCCGTATCATTCAGAGACTGTAGAGTGTTCTCTATTTGCTGAAGCCTTTTCTCTGGAATCAAAATTTCTACAAAAGCTCTTTTAAGCTGATTTTTATATGTGTTTCATACCATTTTTCTGACGATAGTATTTCTCATTTTTTCCCTCAATTTTTTTGGTGCAACTCATTGTGCTTTTTAAAAAATATTTGGTTCGTTGATTTTTGATATCACTTTTTCGCATTCCTTATTCTCCAATTCTAGTTAAACTCGGAATTGAGAAAAATGAGTTTCTATTTGTATTACTATATACGCTGTAATTTATTTTATGTTTCTTTTTCTCTCTGCATCCACGAGGAAACCATATTTTAGTTTAGGGAAAATATTTTTATATCATTAAATATTATAAGATAACTTATTTTTTTTGTATACCTTTAGTACAGCTATAAATTTTCTATTCATTTCTAATTAGTTATTTGAAAAATTTTAAAAGCCATTATAATTTTTTGAATTTAATTACCATATAATTGAAATAAATGGTAATTATTTTATAGTTTGCCATAAATTGTTAAATTTCCTTCAAAAAACGAGTCAAATTAGAGTTAACTTTAAAAAAACTGCAACTATAACTTACAAAAGCTATTATACAACTAAACACTCCTTAAACTCTTGAAATACAGTTAAATTGAAATTTTTGGTTATTTAGTTATTTTTATTGGGCCATAATTTTCTCTCTCGAGCCGTAATAATATTAAGCAGCTTATAAACAAATTCTAGTTTATGTTCGCGAGGATATGGGGCTAAAATAATTTTATTAAATATTAACGGCTCACATTAAACGAAGTCTTGAAAGTTTTACTACCTATTTATTACAACCCAGAATGAAAGAAAGCGAAGGCTATTTTTGTTTCAGTCAATTATTGTGTTCGTCTCCCTTACGATATACTGTATTACTTTCTCTCGAAACATATTTTTCATTACGGCTTTAAATTTCTGCTGTATTTTTTTCTCTGCTTTAGTAATCGTAATAAAAGATATTTAACTACTCGTAATGCAATTGTAGCATTATTTATGGCCCCAACTAAATATGTGGATCAGACATTCAAGTTTGCTGTTATTAGTTAATATAATCTCATTTTTATTATTGCGTTATTAATTAATAATGGCCAACCGTTTGGGTCGGAGCTCGAGGTTCGGATTTCGTTTTGAGTAATTGGGCTTTAAATGTTGAAATTTTCAATCAAAACTTTACTTACTCTACAGGAGATTTGAAATAAGTTATTTATCTTTACAGGTAAAATATATTAAAATACTTAAATAAATTTTCTTTTAAATATTGCTATAATATAAGCTACAGTCTAAAAGAAATATTGATAAAAAGGTTTAAATCTTGCAAAAATTTCAATTATGTTTATTATAATTTCAAATTATATTTTAAAATTAGTTTTATCTTAAGACTTTTGTTTGTGCTTATTGATCCAGTTTCATGTCAAGCCATAGTTGATATGCTGTATAATTTTCGGGCTCATGCACATCAAATTTTTTGATTTGAACGAAGCAATCGTCTTTCAGGGCGTATTTGTCGTAAGAGCACTATAAAATAGAAATTGGGTTTTAGTACTGTTTAATAAAATTTTCTCGTTATAATAAATAAATTAAAATTTAAAGCAAATACTAATTTTTTTTATAAAAAGAAGAAATAACAATGAAATTGGTGAATAAACGAGACAATAAAGTTTTTGATTATTTCATCAAATTCTTTTATATTGATTGAGAGGAAAAAAACTGAAATTACATTTTGTCCAACAATAAAATAAAGCTAATGTATTGTCATTGTTTCTTACAATTTTATTCAAGTCTATATTTAGCGAAACAAAAGTTGAACGTCAATCAAATATTAACTTTGTATATGATTTAAGTTTTGCAACGTTTGCCCATACAATCATTTTAACCAACGCCCGAATTTCATTCAAAAAAATTTCATTCATATCGGATGCGTTAACTAATCAAACATGATATGAAATTCAAAGTTTCATATTAGAAAAATAAATTGCTAATGTGTACACATTTCTTATACAAATAATATGATTTTGTTTCTTATAATACTGTATTAGCGATCAAAAAATTATGCGCATCTAATCATATCAATAAATTAAAATTTATTAATAACATAGTCGATGATTTGAATGCCTGGTATTCAGTCATATAGTGGTCCAGATAGATATCATATCAGCCAATATTTTGCAAGAATTATAAACTTCATTAAAATAAATTTAAATAAATAAATAACACAACAGCATAAATAATTTTTAGTTCCTAATTGCATGATTACAATGTATGATTTGGAAATTTCTAAATTTTTAATAAATATTTATGCTTTAAAATTTAATTTATTTTACTGTAATTGCTAATAATTAGCAGTAAATTTTAAATATAGGCACAATTTTTAAAAACTAAAAAAGAGAATCGTAAGTCTGTTTGAATTGCAAAATTTTGCAGGAATTTTTCAATAAAAAAAATATATAAATACAGTTATGTATGTTTAATGAAAAACAAGTTTACTTCTCATCTCGAATACCATTATTCACCCTATTATTCGCTGACCATAGAGTATCAGAACAAACTTATTTTAATAAATTGTTGAATGCATGCAAAACACAATACGGGAGTCGTCAGCAAAGAACTGCCCTCAAAGAATTGTCAGTTAACCCAACACTGAACTGCTTAAAATCCAACTGCTTATCTATGCTTAACCTTTCTATGAATTTCGAGCCCAGCATGTTGTTTATGGTCCCCTCGTATGGTTCACTGACAATGGAGACAAAGAATGACTGACCAGCCGTCTGAAACCGGTAGGTGTTCGCGTTAATCTGTGTCGAAGGATAGATACCCCCGACAACAACTATGCGCGCCAACAAATATATATACAGATTGTTATTGTAATTAGAAAAACTACGAAATTAAACTGCAGAGTAATTACTGAGTAACGGTTAAGGGAAACCTAGGCATTAAAATTCTTGTAAGAAGAAGAGCAGAAAATTATAACAAGACCACCCAAATCTATGGATACACACACTCATACCTTTAGCCCATTGTCAGAAGCCGAGAGCGCGCAACAACTGTTTCGCCCTTTCCTTTCCCGTCTGTTTATTTTTTTCCCAAATGTTACGCTACACTAAATATGAATTTTTCTGTTTCTCGAGGCTAAAAGTTGAGTCGTAAGTATTTCAAAAAAAATATATTTTCTACAATCACTGGCGAAGAAGACGAGGCGAAGAGCGGCTCTGAAAATAATATTAGATATTAATATATCGAAATAACATTTTTTTTATTCTTCAAAATTTTTTTGTAAAACTATAAAAATAACGAAAATATATTTTAGACAATAATCTGAAAAAGTATTTTTAATTTCACGCATGCAGTGTTCGATAAAATTTCTTTATTTGCATTAATGCAAGACAGAGAAGAAGTTATTCGCGCATACATTATGAATTTTTCTCTCTTTTGCTTTGTGTTGAAATTATATTTTTTTTCTGCCGAAAAAATATGTCCATCAATATTGAAATGAAAAAACTAGGAATACCAGCGATGACAATGTTTTGACATTGAAGTACTTGTAAATAATAGTAAATAAGCTCTGCTTTACTCGCGAAGAGAAAAAAATATATATATAGAAAATATAATTCTGTATAAGTAATGGCGAGAATGAAAAGTTTTGACTTGTGTCTACCGTTCTCATGCTTTATCGGCCGAAGGCATCACTAGACAGGCAAACAATTTTTTAGAGATCATATATACCTCTCCTATTCTAGATTTGGCTGCTTTTGAATTGTGAGCATTGAGTGATGATTACAAATTGTTTGCTGGTATTACTACTTCGCCATAACAATGGAGAAGAAGAAGAAAATAAATTTCTAATTTATGAATTTCGCGATAGAGTAGAAAAATATTTTAATATTTTTACATAAGATATAAGTATAAAATTTGCACTTTTAATGGCCGAATATTTTCAGTGACTATTAAAATGATTTATAAAAATCATCGATTATAATATTAAAAGCATCGCTTCATCAGTAAAGAAAAAAGAGTAGAAAATGTTTTAAATATAAAATGATGATGAGCTGCGTTGTATAACTTACTCGTTAGTGCTGTAATCTCTTTCTTTTTTTTATTTATTTTTCATAAATTTCGAGAAGCTTTTAACCGCAGGATTTAATCGCTAGGAAAAAATTTTTACGAAAAACTTTTTCGCCAAAAGAGAGCCAACATTAATGTCTCAATTAAAGACGATAGCGTTTCTCTTTCTCCTCATAACGAAAATTGGCTCTCATTTTGTGGTGGTTTTGGTTCTCATGAGTTAATGCGCGCTCTTTTATCGATATCATATGTAAAGTTGTTTTAAAAACATGCACCGCATCGTCAACTTCCACAGTACGCCATACCCTCTCTCTCTCTCTCGCACTCTATCGCCAAAACCGAAATTGTTTGTTAGATTTATATCTGACTCAAACGAGTCCTCGGGTTAATACCTTCGCAGAATTTAAATTATTCACTTTAGTTTTAAAGTTTTTGGACGACTCTTCGCTAACAAATTATACACTTTTCGACTATATTTTTATCTGTTAGCGAAAAAAACGCTATCATTAAAGTTTCTACACTATAATAGCGTATGGTTTTGTGATGCCTGAACTTTATTAGCGACTCTCTCGCCTGCGGCGCAATCAAATTGCATAAAATTCAAATCTAATGAAATAATATCTAATTTAGTTATTTAGCGCAAAATATAGAGTAACACTTTTTGGTTCAATAATTTGATAATTTCAGAGACAAAACAGGATACAAAAAAGGCATGTTAAACACTAAACGCAGACATTATTATTAACTTGTAATCCAAAGTTTATTATGATTATTATTGTACACATTTTATTATTTCGATATGAATAAAATACTGAATATCATTAATAATTAGCATAACATATCAATAACTTAAAATTCATTGTCATTTATTAGCCCATAAACTCGACGATCGCTGTTTTTCGTTTCGCGATATAAAATCGCGTTTGAATACGTGGAAAAAGCATTTACGTCTCTCACGTGAATAGCTATGAATATTTCAAAACGCGTTTCGCTCGTATGCGAAAGTGCGGCACTCTTTTCCTATCGGCAGTAATTCTCTCGCCAGTGGTTGGCATAACAGTATATGCAAGTCGTGTGTCATTTATTACGATTGCCATTACTTTATGACAAACGATATTCTCTAATATGATTGTTGGCAGTAATGTGCAGCCAAAGCGAGGCGAGGCGTTGGCCATTCGCCAGAGTAAGTCCAGATGCGACGAGTTTTTAAAAACTTGGTAACACGGAATCGTCATGGAGACCGAACCACCAGCGACAGCAACAACACTGCCACCAAAAATAATTGCCGCGATTGGCAAACACTGTAATGCCGTAGTCGTGGTCGGCAGCGCTGTCACGTTTTCCACCCGCTTCTGCCTCTCGATGTGACATAATTAAGTTATTTAGTCGATGACTAGACCCTGTCTCGCGTGGCGTTTCGCTAATATTCAGACTTCAAATGTATGGAGTCTAAGATCTAAGACTCTTGCAGAGCATTAATATTGAGCCTTATTTTTAAAAAGATATTTATTTTATTATTAATACACCATAATTAATAAGAGCATATCTGTAATTATAATAATAAAGACAACTTTAATATTTGAAATGTTAAGCTAAATCTAAAAAATCCACTTCGCTTTGCAGAGATCGATAATAAATGTATGTTAAATAAGCGAAGTCTATGCGTGTGATGATTGTGCCCAAATGGTCGACGTAAGCGCAAATAATATTGATTATCGGCGTAAAATCTGAGCCGAAAAAAAATGAATAGCAAGGGTTAGGCTTGAAACTACTGTGTTGTCTCATTCGGACCGACGCCTCTTGGGTTAACCAATAGGCGGCTAATAAGTAGACCCCAAATTCGTGGTTATTCTTCAGCGAATACAAGAAATGCTTGTAAGCCAGCGAACTGTTGGCCATCGGCTCGCGTTCGAGTTCATCGCTAAGTCTGCAGAAAGTTGTTTCGAATTCACTTTTACTCTCACTCGAAGCCATCTTTAATATCGGAAGTAACGTTTGGTAAAATGCTTTATCTTCAGCGGTTCGCGATCTATTCACCGACACCTCTAATATGTCGACAGTATAATCAAAGAAGGGCTTAAAGTTTTTAAAGTAGAGCACAATCCCTCTCTCGTCGTTCTGCGCCTCACCAGTTATGAATAGCTTCAATACTAACGGCTTTTTCATATAATTGTCCATAAATTCTCGTGAAGAACCGATCAATTTATCGCTGAACTTAAATATCGGCACCTATTATTTGAAAATGAATATATTTTTATTACGTAAAAACTGTTAAATTCTAAATTGCTTTTCAAATTTTGCCGCCAGTGCTTCAAAAAAAAATCAAGCGCTAGCATCGAAATCTGCCACAACTGCGAGCGAAAGAATCGAGGTCTAGGTCTAGGTCTGTATCTGTACACCAAAATCAATTATCTTTTATAACTATTGAATTTCTATAATATATATTTTCATCAATAATTTATTGCATTAATATCTTTACTGTTAAATAATGACGTAGAATTGGAAATTTGATTTTATAAAAGTATTATTTAAATCAATTTTTTTTGTGAAAAATGTAAAACATTTAAAATTATTTTAATACATGTAGGAATGGTTTTTATGAACGAATGGAATTTATAAACCAAACGAATTCATAACTGGATTTTCAAAATATTTTAATATATAATCTAAAATAAATATTAAATTATGATTTAATTGTATATTATATTTGGTATAAATGCATGCTTACTACTGTATCGTTAGCTATAGAAGCTGTTTCGCAATAAACAAACAGAAACGACAATAAACCGAGAAGAAGAATCATTTCGAAGTCAACGCTTATCTAAATATATGTAAATTATTATTATTTTAATTATTTTTAAAAATTTTAACTTAAAATTTACTTGTTGTGATATAATTTTTAGGTGATAACAGGTTTTATGAATAATTTATTGACACGTATGAGATTTATAGAGATTAAAGTACACAATTTATAATATTTCTATATATAATAATTTTAATATGAAATAATGTAACACAAATCATTTAATATAATATATATCAGGTATTTTCAAAAGGTTATGCACTTATTTTAATAATAATTATATAAATTCAATTCAATTTTATAAATAGATAATTAGATAAATAACAACTGAACTCTTGTTTTATATATTTTTAAGATGTTTAACAGTATATTTTGTAACATAAAAAATCAAAATTAATATTAAAATCAGTTTAAAATTGTGAATTTTTTTATAAATAACGAAACCAAGATTTTCAGTTATTCAAGATTTAAATAATGTCAGATTTATTATTTTGAAATTAAATAAATTTCGTGTAAACAATAATAAATAAATGTAATCATTTATAATATTAAATGCTTTTAATCACACTTTTATTATTCATTTCAATTCGATGTTAAATATTACAATTTTAAATTAGAACTAATACATGTAATTATTTATTGCAAAATTTAATTTCTTTACGTAAACACATGTTTGCTATTCTTTTTTAATTTCAATGTAAGTGTTATATTTCGCTCATATATTAATAGACATTTATAGATTAATTCAAATTATAAATATTGGAAAATCCAATTTTACTATAGAAAAAAACATATGCTCTGATTTCATATCAATATTTGTATTTATAAAATAAAAATTATTTCCACATATTTTTAAAATTCAAGAATTCAAAATTACTATGTTTAAGTAAAAAATGAAAAAAAATCGTCTTATGATTTTTTATGATTTCATATAAAAACTCCGATTGTCATCTCTTTAAACTCCACACTTAAGCGTATCACTTTGTTAAGTGCTTTATTTCTGGATATGAAATTTTCAGCCAAACCACGTTTAGGCGCACGTTTTCGTAGACCTATTAAATATTTCAGTGGTTAGTGTTTTATTTTTTATTGTTTGCGGAATAATAACAAAAAAAATATCAACAAAAAAATTTCGCTGAAAGAATATTTGATAATGTTATCACTATAACTCATCAGTTTGTTTGCTGAAGCGATAATTTCCCATTTCTGTAGTTATTTATTAAAAACCAAAATATTCAACTAATATATGTCTATGTCTAGTCTGCTTTGTTTGCGGTCATTATTAGCAGAATATGATTCCAAGAAAGAAAAATTGATTACTGCA
>JAQIYA010001944.1:0-11134 GCA_034699355.1 Microtritia minima
GAGAGGGAGTGAGAGAGAGAGAGAGTGAGAGTGAGAGAGAGAGAGAGAGAGAGAATCAAAGTTGAAAGTAAAATAAAAATTATGTTTAAGTGGCGATGCCATTGTATGCCATGGTTAAGAGGCTGGTATTTTGCTATAATTTTATTTTTATAAGTATTAAAATACATTATAAATTAATGTACTTATATTTATTTAGAAAATAAAATTTTAACATAAGGTAAAAATTAAAAAATAAAGTAATATATAATTTTTCTAAATATTATATTATAGTTTTCTAAATAAATTCTTGATTAATTTCTAAATTAAATAACTATATAAGTGAATAAACATTTTTAATTATCTCTATATATAATTTGTTGAATTTAAATATTAATAAAATTAATATTTCATTTTATACATGACTACATATCAATGATTTCTTTCGATCTGAAAATAATGTCGAAATAATGTTAAGTTAGCAATATTTGAAGAAAGTTTTCACAAATTATATAATTTCAGTTAAAATTATCAAATATGACTAAACAATGCAATTATCATTTTAATTCGTAACCATAATCTAAGTTTATTTTACTCACAACCTAACAGAAGGTAAACCTTATTCTAATTATATTATGTGTTTTCTATTTAATTTTCTTTATCTCGAACAATAAATTGTTTATAGTTTTCCGACGCCTGTGTCCGGTATTTACCGCTCTCGTAAAAATCAAATACCGTCTGCCAATCATTGGGTCCTTTCGGATATTTTCTGCGAAACGCATTTTTACACTCTTGATTGTGACATATGTTGTTAATCATTCGACTCTTTTCGTCACAACTTAATGACGAAAAGTGACTCCAAAACTCTTTTAGCGGATCGTTCGGATCCTTATAAACGTTACGGTTCTGCCATTTTCCCGAAACTGGCCGATAATTTTCGTCCAGATTTGGCGGATAAGCAGATCCGGAGAGCGGTTTCAGATACGGCAATAGGATTGGAAAATCAATGTTATACGAACACAACTCGTCCTCATCCTCGCCCTCAACCGCTTGTTTTTGCTTGTAATCTTCGTTTTCTGTTGATAAGTCCAAATGCTTAACTCTGAAAAGCGATGGTCGAATCGGTGTCGATCGAGGATAGGGATGATTGGAAAGTGGTATCCGAGAGCCCGTACGAAACTGAGTGCCGGTTTGATGTTTGGGTGGCCAAAAGCGAGGCCTGTAATGCTTAACTGTCTCGTACGGCCCCGATTTGAGCTCATGTTCGACCGACTCTTCGTCCACGTATTTGTGTTTGTTGAACACCACTCGAACCGGCGGTTTCTCCAGCTCTTTGTGTGGCCGCTCAATGGAGCGGTAGTGCTGCGGGTTATACGTGCGTAGGCTCAGCCCGAGATTGCTCTCTTTCGAGTCTCCACTGCCGCCGAGCATCAGATCGGCGAATACTTCGGTCACTTTTTCGTTGTTCTCCTCGTCGTAATAGCTCGTTATCTTCGATTTCGGCCCCAATAACGGTGGCGATTCTCGAGCTTCTCGTTTCTCGTCAATGCTAGGCTTGTAATAGAGTGACTGCGGTGGAGGTAACTGAAACGTATAATATAGATTGTATTATTGATTTAAGTATAACATTAATGCATGCAAAATAGATTTTTAATGAAAAATTTTGCGCACATTCTGCTGATGTCTTAGATTTAATTTTTGACCGATTAATGGTTTGTCATATTCTTCAGTCGGAGATCTAATGTCATCATTACTCTTGGCGTAAATCAATTGCGGATAAAAATGTTGCGGTACTAAATTTAATGATTTTTTAGGAAAATGTAAATAAATGCCTTTCGGTAGTGACGAAGGATATATTTGGTGATTCGCAGATTGCGGTGATTGCAGTACTGGTCGGGACGCCAACAACGGTTTAGACTGATAAACTGGTGTCGACTTGTCTAATGGCGAGTATAGAAGCTCATCCGGATATTGGCCTGAATTATCGGACGGATTGTATTGCGACACATCTTTAGGAACTAAATATATTTCTTCGGGTAAATGAATTTGTAATGGCGTTGACTGTTGCGAAGATATTTCCGATTCAGGTTTTGTTGCTGTGTATGTATTATATGGTGACAAATCTGGTTCTTGTCCTCTATTATCTGCGGGATAATAGCGATGCAAGCCTTCTCTTACTAGATATGATTTAGTTGGGTATCGTTCAATGTTTGAGTCGACGTAATGCGAAGCGTTGCTCAACACTTGCCGATCAGTGTACTCGTGCTGCAAATTCGAGTCCACATTTGGCTGATATGACTGAGCAAGCGATTGGTCGTACGAATGCTGGTCATCAGATTGGTGTGGCTCTGAATTTTGTTGAATCTCTAGATATTGAATGCGCTGCTCGTGTCCTGAATTTTGCTCAACAGCTGAATGGTGTGACAGATTCGGTGCATTTAAATTTTGATGGTAAGGCACATATTGGGGAAACTGTTGAGAAGCCTTGTATTGTCTGTGATCGCGGTGAACGTTAAGAGCATCTTTTGAACGAGTTGTGGCACTTTCTAATAGTAAAGGACTGCCAGTGTATTCAGTAACCGATGGCAGCATCAGTTGCTGTTCTTTTGGTTTTATTATTCGGTAAACTTTTATGTGTTTTCCTTTTAATATGTTTTTCGATATCGTCTCCGTATTGTCGTTCGTTAGCAGACCGAGATCGCCGATTCGATAATTAACTGTTTTAAAGTATTTCATGTTAGAGAAAGAATTTTAATGTCGATTTTATTTAGTGATACCGAATTTTGTTTCGTGGCTGACTCGAGACTTTTTTCCATAATTGTTATTATCTATTAATAGGTTTTTATAAGAAAATTATTTGATTAATAAAAATTATTACATAATTATTAAATTTCTTGAAATGTATTTAATTATTTTTTTTTACACACCCTTTAGGCAAACCGTTTTGCAAATAAATATTGAATGATTAAACGAACGCTTGTCATTAGTGTCGTGTGACTATTAATGTCAATGAG
Organism: Microtritia minima; assembly: GCA_034699355.1. NCBI lineage: Eukaryota > Metazoa > Arthropoda > Arachnida > Sarcoptiformes > Euphthiracaridae > Microtritia > Microtritia minima. Next base: position 2,991 of record JAQIYA010001944.1, read on the forward strand.
TTGAGGGGGTCTTGGGTTGAGGGGGTCTTGGGTTGAGGGGGTCTTGGGTTGAGGGGGTTTAGGTTAAAGGCGTGGTTGATTTTAAGAATGGCAGATGTAGTATTTCAGTGAACCCTGAATCATGTACTGAGGCGAATGAGATCGGTTTATAAGGGTGAGGGGTGAAGGGTTTTGGGCTAATATAATTAATTACTATTTTAAAACCCGATTTTTATAACTGAATGCAACGCTAGATCAACAATTGAAAATTGATATTTTCTTTATCAAATTCTTTCTCCTTAAAAAATATGTTTTAAAATAACTATAAGTGCATTTATAAAACTTGAAAATTTAATATCTATTATAACAGAAAACACAGATTTATATTTTGTATAACAAAGTGATTAAAATTGTATTTAAGAATATTTTGACAAATAAAATTAATTTGGAGATTCTTTAGTTAGCGTGTATTGTTGCTTGAGGTGCAGTATTGTTGTTAATGCAAGCGATTTAATAGTACTAAATATGTATTTTAATGGTACTAAATAGTTAGGTGCCAATTAGAACCTAAATTAAAAAATTCATGCGTGCGTTTATAACAATACTGCGCCCTAACAAAAGAACACTTGATTTGATTGATTTGAACACAACGGATTGAATAATATGAATAATACAACAATAATAAATATTACTCGCGCACAAATCTTTTTTAAAACTGTATTTAAATTTGTGTAAATAAACTTTTATAATGTTGAGTATTATAAAGAATATATTGATCACATATGAAAAGCTAAGATTGATTGTATTAATCTTATGTTGAATACTGAAAGTTTTTATTGCTTTTAGATTGTCTATTAAAGTAAATATAGAAAGATTCGTTTAAACTTTTTATGATTAAAAACAGCAATAATTTTAAGCATTAACATAAATATTATTCTATTCACTAATTAATTAGTGAATGTATTACTAAATCAAATGTACAAATTAGATTTAATGACTTTATTATATAATTAGCATGCATTTTTTGTTTATTTAACATTTTTTTTTATATAAATGAGGTCAAATTTTTAAAGTAATTCTTTTTAATTAAATTATAAAAAAAACCACTCATTTGCATGTTTTAAGTCATAAATCAGACACACTCACGTAACATGTTTTGTAAATTTAAGCGATTGAATTTAAATTTAATGAAGATTTATTTAATTCACTATAAAATATGTAGTGCCCTGCTTTATAAAAATATAAATATCATAGTAACTTAAAATATTGTACACTATCTATATATTAGTAAAAATAATAGGTAAAGAACTAAGAAAAATATATTCCTTTAAATATTGCATTTCTTTTACAATAAGACAGTAAATTTTACCGCAAAAATGATTTTCAATGAAAATTACTTATTCTTAATACATGCCAATTTAACCGAAACTTTGTTGAAACGGAGTAAATTTTTAGTAAATAAAATTATGAACAAAATTGAAGAAATTTTAATAATTAATGATCATTAATTATTTTATCAATTAATTAAAAATTTCGAGAGTTAACATTGTATTTATTTATATTACAGAAAATATAAATTTATTTCATTTATATTTAAAATATATTTTTATAGGAAATTTTATAATCTACATATGTATATAAAACATATATAATATATTTTTCAGATCACTTAACGGTGTTTTGAAAAACGTTGATATAATCGAAACTATACTGTAATAAAATTGAGAAACTTCAAAAAAAAGTTAATTTTACGATGAAATAAATTTTGTTTATCGAAGTTTAAGTTCATTATTAAAAGTATCGCATAACTTAAAAAACACCACTATGTTTATAGACATGACAAACAAAGCTAATAAAATTACTTTCAAAATAGGCCCTAAAAAGTTCTATTTGTCTGAGGAGTGGTAGACAAACAATACATAATACCAACTTAAGTGTGTTAATTATTGTTATTTTCTCGAAAACTTATATTCTAAATATAACAAAAAATGTGGAGATTGCGTGAATGTGTTGTCTAAATATAGGTCTATCGCTATAGTATTTCAGATACACAATTGACCAATTTATTCACCCAAATAAATATTTTTATTTGGATAATATTATACATGAGATTTTATACATTTCAATAATTTATTGCTCTCAGCAAAAAAAAAATGTGAACATAAAAAACAAGAAAATATTCAAATATCTAAATATAAATTCACTGATGTGCATGCAAATTGAAATTGAAATTTAATAAGATATAAATAAACTATTAATTTAATAACCATGATATATATTATATCTGCAAAAAAATTGATACCAAATTAGAACTTTTAAATTTGTAAAATAAAATATTAGAAAAAAAATTAAAACTAGAGTAACTAACTATAGAAAACAAATTGCTAGCGTTTGAGTGTAACCTGGCTTTTGGTTTTTATTTGATATATTTTGTTTTAATTTTCAAATACTTTTGATAAAGTTAAAAATACACGTTAAAAACTACTCAAAGCATGTACTTTAATAAAGTTTTGCTTTATGAAAAAACCATTGAATCTATTTTTTTAAAATTCAATTAATATTGAAATTATAATTTAATGCATTTTATAAATGATTTACATTTGTATTCAAATAATAATAAAACACAAAAACTAAAAGAAGTTATTATTTCTATATAATAAGTGAACGCGATTAAAAATAAAATTTTTAAATAGGTAAAAAAATAAAAATAACACTCTTGCACAGACTTAGCCGGTTATCAGTTGCTTAATCGTCAAAAGTAAGTGCGAAGCGAAACGAGGAGAACGAAAGTCTCGTCGAGAGAGAGAGAGACCACAGAAGTTTATTAAATATAAAGATAGCAAATTATAAGCATTTAGAAAGAGAAAATAGGTTAAACAGGAGTTTTTCATTAAAAGTTTATGCATTATATTTATAAATTCACTTATTTAAAGGCTTTTAATTGGAAAAGTATAAGTAAATATGTCGCGCTAGAGAAACACAACTGTGGTGTCTTATAGATTTCATTTCAAAATCCGGTTTCCCTAAGCATAGGATCAATTTCAATGGTCCCGTTCACCGGACCTTTACATTATTAGATTACTGTTTATATTAAAAAACTGGTTTTTTCTGATTATATTTACGGTTTTAGGTGCTCGTAAAATTGTTCGCAAAAGATAAGCCTAAATATACAAAATTGTTACCGTAATCACTATTCCTGTAATTGCTGGCATTTTTGTTTTCTGTGTTGTTTCAATATGAGGGTAGAGATATTTTGTTTATTAATTAGATTTCTATATCTGGATAACAAACATATTACCGTTTGAGCCATTAGTCGATTTGTTTTTATAGAAATTTTCTACAATTTTTAAATCTGAAAATGAAATTTATATTATTTAATTATAAATAATTTGTATGAATCGTAAATCATAAATATAATTTAGCTGTTTGGTATTCAAATAATTAATTATTTTGAAAATATTAAGTTTAGAATTTAATTTTAACTTACAAATTGTTACACCGTATGATCATTTAAATATATGTGAATATTTAAAAATATATTGAAATTTGATTGCACTTATTTAATAGAAATTAACATAAAAATATTATAGAAAACATAAAACATAGAGTCGAATATAAAGTCTAATTATGATGTTATTAGTGATAAAAGCAAAGTTTATTAGTGAACGACATCATTGATTCCAGCTTCAGCTCAGTTGCACCTCGAGTTGCTCTAATTTTCTTAATTAAAGCGGTACTCTTAGCTGAGCTGATTTAGATTCAACTTTCGAATAGAAATTTTACAGAAATCGACATTTTTCTGTTTATTTTTAAAAGATTTTCTCAAACTTTTTATATTACGCAATATACCTCCTAACTATTTATTGATCTACAAGTTAGAAGTTATTTTTATATAAATTTCATTGCAATATCTAATAGCAAAACTTTAACAATGAGCTGAGCTGAGCTAAGCTGCCACCTCAAGAATATTAAGCTTAGCTGGAATGTACGTAAATTACGTTAATAGCAAATATAAAACTTTTATAAAGTTCGACCAATAAATTAGTTCGGCTCTTGTAATTTTATCTTTTTATATTCTTCGGCTTATACATAGGTCGGCTTATCCAAAAAAAAGCTTAGGGTAATATAATTAATTTGTAAGTTATATTTTTATTGATAAATATAAAAAATACCATATAGTATTAATCTCTAAACTATTAACTATTAATATCATTTTAAAAATATACTTATTTTGATTAATTATTATGTCATTATTACATTTAATAAGCTTTTTAATCCAAAATTGCAATCAAATGGCAATATTTAGTAATTATTGATACCATCTAATTGGATCTCACATAAATAATAAATTATTTACAAAAAATCTTTCAATAAATAGGTCAAGATTTAGCTATTTTTATAACTAACTTATCGATAATTTTTTAATAATATGTTATATTTTAAAATTCATTTTTATTAAAATTTATTAATTTAATTTCAAATAAATCATATCTCATAAATAATTATTAATTAGAAACTTTTTATAATTCAACCTGTATTGCGCTGAAATATAGCTCCGAAATCAATAGGAGTTACAATTTGCTCGTATGGATGTGTTGTTTTAAATAATTTGTTGTAATCATATTTCCCTGAAAATATATTATAATATATGAGAATAAGTTCATAATATAATAAATTACCAAATAATCGTACAAAAATTAAAGGATATAAATTTTTTAGTATATTTATTATTCAATAATTAATGTTTAATTTGAATTTTAATAAATTAATATATGAAAAATGCTTTATAAAACGTATATTAAGCAAATTGTTTATATTATATTATTATAAAAATATAATATATTAAAATCGGCTGTTGATCTACTTTTAATACCAAATTTATTAGTTGATAATAAATGCAATAAATTTTAAATACTTACGATTTTCATTTCCAGTAGCGTTATTCGCAAAATAGATAATCAAAGTTAATAGAAATAATGCACGCAATGACATAATAAAATCTTATTAATAATTGTCTCCTATTCAATAAACTCAGATTTTTCAAATTAACGCATTTTCACTAATTTATTAAAATTGTTCAACGGTTTACGACTTAATTGAAATGCATTTAATTTTGTAAAACTTGAAGTTCAGTCTAATCACTTGCTCAACAACTTTCGTTAAGTGACAGAAACCACTCCGGAGTCAAAACACTGTTCACCGCAATGGACTGTTTTTAGATGATTAGTGTTTCGTTTTTATTTTTCCCTCCGACTTGATCTGACAACAGACAGGGAAACGTGTTTTGACGCCACTAAATAGAAACTGGATTTCACTAAAATTATGTAATTTTTTAAAATACAGTATAGACATTGTTGTATTTATAAATGTCGAACTTGAATTTTTCAACATTTTAAAAATCGCCTGAAATAATGCAGATTTAAGTCTGAGCGTAAATGGCGAATAAAATGTAAAGAGATTTTTTAAATGACAATAAAAACGCTTTAGTGTGAGTGTTCTTTTCACTTCCACTTTAGATTTTTAAACTGATTTTATATAAAGTATTGTAAAACTAAATCCATACTTTTTATTTAACATTTACTTTGCTATTTTGTTATATTTATTTATTTATTTTGTTGTTGTGTTTGGAATAATTATAATAGAATAGTGATAGAATAATGAGCCCCAGCTCTGTCCCAGATTGTCCACTTTTAGCTTGTATAATGTCAAGAAGAATACTAAAATTATACAACAATCAAATTGTTAAAATCCGTTAAATAAACAATATTAAAATTATTTGTTTTTATATCTTATTTTCATTGATGACATTTAAATACCTAACAAAGACCCATCTCTTCCTACTGGAGAGTCGATGCAAATTATGGACGTTTAGCCTAATTGTGTATCATATTTTTCAAAAATATGGCTTTACCATAGAAAACATTTTTAAAAACTGCATTACTTTCCTTACAACCTTAAACTAATTTAGATTGTAGGTTAGATTTGATTATTTACTTTACATCGATTAGTTTAAGAATAAAAATAAAATCTAAAATATTATGTTAATTAATTTTATTTATGAACATCTAATATACCTCATTATACATTTTACCCAAAAATGAATAATTCATTATTTTAACAAAATGTTTTGTTTCGAAAATGAATAAATAATTTTTTACATGTCTTTTTAAAATATTAATACTAATTATTAATCGCATTTAAATAATAAATTATTTTATTTTAGTTTATTTAAAATAATTGATACACAAAAATTTATTTTTTTTATATTATTCTGATAAATTTTATCATAATGTTATCTTTTAATAAATTTGAATAATTTATTAAACTTCGGAAATTATTATTCGATTGAATTTACAGCAAAGAAAAGTCTGTGTTCTTATTTATTAATAAATATTTCAAATCAATTGCAAATTATTCAGCAGAAACAGCATTATTTCCAATCTAGTTATTTCTGCCTCTTTCTCTAAATCTTCTGCCATTGCGAACCACGCCTTCATTATCAGCAGTAATGATATTTGAATTATTGTCTGTTAAATTATTTCTACCCCTTCCGCGACTTCTATTTCGGCGCCCAAAACGCTGGTTTCGGCTACCAATTGGGTTACCGTTTCCGTCAATATCGTCGCACTTTTCTGTCAAATTAATTGCTTGCTGTTCAGCTTTTATAATTAATTTAAAAATACTTCAGTAATAATTTATTTAATTCATTGAGATTAAAATTAAAATTATAATTGAGATTTTAAAACTTACATTCAATAATCATGAATACAATTGCGATTAAAGCAAGGAATAAAATTACTTTTGTATTCAACATAATTTTGGCTAATATTCACAAAACTTAAATGAAGCAAAATTATTGTATTAATTATAGATAAAATTTTCAAATTAAATAAGCGATTAATTGTATTTGTTTATATAGATTTTGGTTTTGAGTTTTTTTTTCGTCATTATCGTATTTGTCACTACGCTTAACATCTGCTATTCAAGCTAAATAAATGTTTTTGGCATGTATTAAAAAAAACTTATTTCAAACACTTCTGTGCATAAAAATTTTTAAAATTTCATACTAATAATTATGCAATAATAAATACATTTCGTTCGTGCATTATATATAATTGTATTGCGCTGATATGGCTAAACAACAATTCTAAAAATTTATTAAATTTGTTATTATGAATAAAACATGTTTCTTAGAATGTTTATTAAAATAAATATAAGATGAATAATAATTATGATTATAACAATGTTTATTTAAATAAAGCTCATAAAGTTAGATATACAAATAAGGTAGAAAGTAGAATATTTTTAAATTGAAGAAGTTTATAGCTACTGATTTAGTAGGGTTGCATGTGTTCAGCATTTAGAGATGATTTTCTTTATTTTTATGAGATTTTAAATTTATCAAAAGCATGCAAATGGCAACTAGATATCAATAATTAAATGCAATAATTTATTCATTGAGAAATGATTGTAGAGTGTAAATTTATAATTTAATGATTGAATTATTAAAATTATTTATCTTAAAATAAAACATCGGTAGTATTTTATACATACAATTGAAATAAAATCATAGATAATTTTTAGATCTACGAAGAAAGCAAATAAAAATGAATTCGTGTGAATAGATTTTTAAAAATATTACACAACAATCTCTATAAATTAATCTATTTATTAAAACTATTTTATCACATTGTTAGTGATAGAAAATCATTCATTACATATATAGAAATATAATTTTTATACATTTCAAAAAATAAATGAAAATTGAAAAAATGAAAAATCTTTTAATTTAAGTATAATTACGCAAATTATTTAATTCATTTAATATCCAAAATTTGTTTCATAATACAAAATTATGAATTACTCAATTTTTTTTTGCTTTACTTTTATTATTATTATTTTTTTAAAAGCATCTGTTATAAAACGAAATAAATGTATGTCATGCTATTAAAGCTTAACATTAAAAATAGATTTCGAAATAAATTTTATTTTAATATTGCAATATTTATATAAAATAAATTTTAATATAATTTCTTATTAAATATTGTTTTTATATCTAATTAATTTTAATCTTCTCTCTCCCTTCCTCTCCCGCTCTCTCTCTCTCCCGCTCTCTCTCTCTCTCTCTCTCCCGCTCTCTCTCTCTCTCTCTCTCTCTCTCTCTC